>APFE031109971.1:25018-48450 GCA_000404065.3 Pinus taeda | reverse complement strand
CCCAGACCAGTCTCAACCGACCTGAAGTCAGCGTCATAGTATGGTACAACTCCTACCACTGGTCCCAGACCAGTATCATTGATCCCAGATCAATGGAGGTCATCCTAGTGTAGGGAGTACAGTAGATACAACAATGTGTTCATCGGTACTACTATGGTCCCTAACTTCATTTCCCTACTCATTGATCAGATGAGAGGTACTTCCCATGAGTCCCAGACTGCATGGGTAGGATGCCTCGAAAGGAGAACTAATCAATCCTGTCCTCACAGGAGAACACATCAATCCTGCATCAATCCAAGTGTGAATCATCCTGTTCCACAAGAGAGCGAATCATCTTGTCACAGTGCGCACCAACCAGGGGAGGGCGAGTCACCCTGTGGTCATATGTTGCTCCAGTAGGAACCGCAAGCCCTCAGAGCTCCCAGAGCTCAATGTATGCAACATGCAGGACCCTTTTACAAGGGTTTCTTGCCGGCTCCAAGTCGTTTGGGAAAATCACAAATTAGATCTTTCCTCGAGGCTTTGACAAGGTGTATCAACATGTACATCATCTTAATGCGATGGAGCCTCCTTGCTCATCAACTTACCATATCCCAGATGATGTCTATCTGCTGGAGCAATTGAAGAATATGGGATTCTTCAATAATCAAATCCCACCTCAGGTTGTTATAAAGAATCACAGTGGTATCCAATGTAAATCCAAACAGCTCACTGAAGAGCTTTTGCAATCAGATTGCCTCACACGAGGTCATGCTAGCAACAATATATCCTGCTTCAGCTGTGCTCAAAACCATCGACTTCTGCTTCTTGCTCATCCAGGATACGGAAGCAGATCCCAAGGTGAAACAACACCTGGAAGTGCTCTTACAGTCCACTACACTGCCTACCCAATTTGCATCAGTATATCCAAGTGGTCTCACATCTCCGACAGTGTATCTTAATCCATGAGAGATTGTGTCCTGAAGACATCTCAGAAGATTCCTAGCATAAATGGAGTGATGCTCAACCAAATATGAGCTCTCAGTGCTAATTGGAAAACATATGTTCGAACGGAGGTTCACAAAGAGCATCAATGCAAATGAGTTTTTAAAACTCAGAGGCATTTCCCAAGTCTAGTCCGACATCACTACCATATAACTTCTAAAAGTTAATATCCTCGAGGTAGTCACAGGCTTGCAGTCCATCATACCGAATCTTTCCAATATCTTTACCACATATTTTCCTTGAGGTAGGAAAATTTCCCTTGGCTTTTGCCACACTTTAAGTCCTTGGTCCTTCATTTCAAATTCAGAAGCCATCTCCCTCTTACATTTGTGAATGAGAGGGTTTGCACCTGTAGAAAGAGGTCATCCACATAGAACACCAGTATGAGAGGCTTGTCATCTTCAACCTTAAAGTAAAGGTTAGGATCGACTTCACTCCTAATGAGTCCTGAGTCCCAGCTTCATCAAGTAGCTATCGATCCTCTCATACCATGCTCGGGGTGCTTGCTTCATCCCATAGAGAGCCTTCTTCAACCTACATACATGAGATTTTCAATCATAAATCTCAAATCCTTCGGGTTGCTCCACATAGACCTCTTCTTTGATCGAGCCGTGTAAGAACAAAGTCTCGACATCCATCTGGTGTAGGTTCCATCCTTATGAAGCCACAAGGGCTATGATCAAGCGGATGGTCGTATATCTGGCAAGAGGTGAAAATATCATAGTCTATACCTTCCTTTTGGGATAAACCACGAGCAACAAAATGAACCTTATACTTTTCCATACTTCCTTTTGCTGCATGCTTTATCTTGTAAAGCCATTTGAAGTAACAATTGTCTTGTCCAGGGTATGGGAACTACTTCCCAGACATCATTCTCCATAACAGACTCATATTCTATGGTCATAGCGCCCTTACATAGTTAATGCTTGACGACATCTAAGAATGATGAAAGCTCATTTTGTATGATCATGCTCATGATAGACAGGTATCCCTGATACCTGTTAAGCTTCTTACTTTGAAAGAAGGTTCCTTAGGGTACATCATGTCCTTCAGCATCATCAAGTATCCCCCTAAGCCATGAAGGCCTCTTCCTAGAAGAGGAAGGCTCATGTGGATGCGAACCTATCAGATCCATGGGTTCTTCTACATCACGCATTGATTCATCATCCTTTTCTTTCGGTTCCTTGGTGTCGGCTTGTTTAGTCAATTTATTGTTATCTAAATTGCTAGTATTAATTGTCAACCCAGGGCTCGTAAGCTGATGAAGTGAGGGTGTACTATATGTACTTAAGTAACTTTCTTAGAGATTTTGTTGTT
The DNA here is from genome assembly GCA_000404065.3 of Pinus taeda. Classification (NCBI taxonomy): domain Eukaryota; kingdom Viridiplantae; phylum Streptophyta; class Pinopsida; order Pinales; family Pinaceae; genus Pinus; species Pinus taeda. The sequence continues at coordinate 46,149 of APFE031109971.1, read as the reverse complement.
TTAGGGGGGTTGTTTATGATTAACTTATCTTCCTAAAATGGAATGATGATTATAGACAGATGAGTGCAAGTGTGTGAAAGTGATTTCTATATGAGTGAAAGTGTGTGTGATGGTGGTTTCTAATTGCTTGCTGAACTTGTAAGAGAAAAGAACTTAAATCAAAATGACTTGAAAGTAAATGGCTTGAAAGTAAATGAATTGAAAGTAAATGACCACAATCTAATGACATTAGTCTCTATCCATACTGCTGCAAATAAAAGAAATAAGAAAATCACTTCAAGGATTGATATTAATGATAATCTCCTTCTAAATTTCTGTTTCTACTGCGTATTTGCATAAAACACGATGAGAAGGGAGCTGAAAACAAATCCAAGAATTGATAAAAATTCTAATCTACTTTAATTGACAAATTGTAACACTACTAGACCTTTTCCAACATACTGCTCCTACATGTGTGATTGTGTGTAAGCAAGTGGAAAAAGTGTTAGTATCACAAGCCAAATCTACTCAAATACAAGCTGCAATTAATCAATATTCTGTTCTCTTGAAAGATAAGCTATTCATGATAAAGAGAGCATAAACTAGTTAGCATCCAACTTGTAGAACTATGCTAAAGCTAATCTAGAAAAAACAGAGTAAAGAGGGCAGCATAATGAATAAGACAACTGCAACTACCATTAGACATTAAAGCAAATACACACACAAATCCCGGGCTAAAAGAAATCTGCAAGGAAATAACACTGATCAGCTTGAAAGAAAGGAAAACAAATAAAGGAAACTATACATGCTTAAGGAAATAAACAAGTAAAGGAAATGCTACTGCACATAAAATACTTTACAGTGGCACAAATGAGCAGGGGCCCTCTATCCATTCAGCCACAAGGAAAACTCAGAGATCTGGAAACTTCAAGACAATGCTATGTCTACTTCTTCATTGCAGAAAATATATAAAACAGAGTGCTAGAATAGCACTTAAAAACAGAGTTTAGAATGCTTGAAAATATAACACAAGTTCATCAAAATACAACTGATAAAAAGCTTAATAAGCGTACACAGACGCAGCTATTTATAGAAGTTTCTAAGATAGTTATGGCACTAAATAACTGAAAAGTAAATGACTGTTATGTGTTTTCAGGTTTCTTTGGCACTTCATGCGGCTGCGTGGACGAAGTGGTGGTTCTGTCGTCATGGGCAATAAATCCCAGGTTGGATCACGTCCCCTGCCATCTGTAGAACGTGGACAAATCACCGTTTAGGATGACGTGACCAAACAGCTCACAATCACCGCTAAACTGCCTTGAGTTGACCGTGACTTGCCCAGCTTTGACCGTGGACAAAGATGATGTGGATGGCCGGAAAAATAGGACAGGAACCTTGAGCATGATGACACCTAAGTGCCCATGTGGCTCATCTAGCAAACCGACACGTGGAACATAGCGTTTAACAAAAAGGCTGCAGGATGTTCAGATAGCTGCAGGATCATCAGATAGCTGCAGGATCACCAGAAAGCTGCAAGATGCCTGCAAGTAAGCCAAAATCTAAACAAATAGTCATCCATTAGAAAAACTTACTTAATCATGCTTAATAACACCTAATGTAATGATATGGGTTGTTTTATGGTGAAAATGAGGCAAAAGATAAGGAAAGATAAGGGAAGATTGAGGAAAACGGTAGATAAGTAGGTGTAAAGTAGAGGCTCTACAATAATCTTCTTTACTTTGACTTCAACCCTATTATACTTGGTCTTCACAACAACCGGTGCGTTTGAAGGAGGTTCAAGGATTTTATCCTGTACATAGTCCATCACTTCTTTTTCTTCCAAGGTCAAATCAAGAGACATCTTCCATCCACGATAGTCAGATTTATCATTGAGCTTGTCTTCATCGATGTTAAAATTTGCAACTAGGCCAAACTCCATGTGGGCCATATTATTTATGGAAGCTAATATTTTTCTTGGATTCCTGTCTTCGAGAGGTTTAGGATTGATATAAAGGTCATCTGATTCTGACATGTATTTATGGAGATATGAATTTATTTGTATTATTGACAATTTTTCAAGGTCAGCCAGCAACCAAATTACCCCAAATTATCCTCAACGTTGCACTATAAATAGAATAGGTCTTCAAGTCATTTGACATACTCATCTCTCTTGATCTCTCCTCTCCACTCATTTGGGTTGTCCTCTCTCAAGGAGGATGTAGTGGAAAGGGTCTTCTAAGAGATCCCTAGATGCAACCAAATAAAGAGCCCTAGCTACAGTCGTAAATGAAGGAGACCTAGCCCCAGGAAAAGAGAAGGATTTGGATGCAATTAAGAGGAGAACTAATATGCAATCAAGAAGGCATCATATGCAGCACTATGGAAGGTATAATACACAATCCAAATAAGTTCCCTATACGTTGTCCTAACGGAGATCTAGCCGATGTAAAGAGAGGCTCTAATCTACACTTAAAGGGAGGCCCTAATCTGTTTTCCAGGAGGCCCTTATACATAGTCATAAAGGAGCCCTAATTCACTATCAAGAGAGCCCTAAATCCACATTGATAAAGAGGCCTAAAGCCGCAGTCTGTAAAGGACTAATTCACAGCTAAGGAAGAAGTCTAAGTAGTATACATGAGGAGCCATAATACGTAGTCATTGACTAACCCTAAGCCGTAGCAAAAGGAGCCATAAACGCAACAAGAACAATTATGTTGACAACATGAGTTAAGGGATTCTTTAGGCATCATTTTGTGGTTGTGTTTTCTTCTTGTAGGAGGATTGAATTAGAGGAGCTCTAGATCAGATCTGTTGGGGTTCCATTGAAGGATCAAGGATAACATTTTGTTGCCTGGAAGCTACAAGAATATAGTGTGTTAGGCCGCAGGCCATAACACCACAGTCAAGGTCTGTTCATGAGTGTTTAAGGTCTCATATATGCCAAGATCATCAACATAATCTAGGAGTTGTCTTGTGAGTTGATACTACTAACGTTAAAGGTTGTTTTGATGAATATTGGAGGACTGGTGCTATACTGTTTGGTGCCCTAACTACTAAAACAATGACAGATAGTACAACAAAAGACATCAGAGTTCTTGGGAACGTTTTGGGTCAAGGTTTGATCATGATTGGATCAGTTTGTTGAACATCTTGTTGATACCAGATGTATGATCTTCAAAGGAAGATTCTGTCATGTGTGACCAACATTGTCTTCTCTGGTCAAGTCTTTTCTACTGTTGTCATAAATATCAGTCTTATATATTTGTACTATCTCTCTCTTGCTGAACTATTGAAGAATATAAAGAAGAATTGATCAAGGGTTTCCCCACATTGGGGTTTGTCCCTGGCTGATGCCACATCTTGTGTCCTCTTGTCTTGGATTATGATCTATTGCTTATGTTTATGTTCTATCTTCACTTTACTATCATGCGGATGTGATTGCTAATATGAATATTGACGTTGGGCTAATATGCAAAATTGAAGTAAATTTCTCTAAGCATAGAACATTCTTAAAATTAACATGTGATCAAAGATGAGGTGAAGACAAAGCCCAAATAAGAGTGAAAGAGAAATCACTGAAGATAGTTAGACGAGGTCAAAGGCTCAATGGGTTCCTCATACCACTCAAGACAAGCTCCATGAAAATTATGACTATCATAGATGGAATATGTCTCTTGATCTGACATTGGAAGAAAACGAAGTGTTGGATTATGTGAAGGGTAAAATCCCCAAGCCCCCATAAAATGCACCAGCTGCTACAAAGAACAAGTAAACCAAGGGTGAAGTCAAAGCGAAGAAGATTATCAGAGATTCCATTAAGAAGGGTCTAGTGGCTTACATCTCTGATCTAAACACCTCCAAGGAGATCTATGACATATTGGTAAGCATGTTCAAGGTTAGTGATGCAAATAAAATTTTATTTCTTAAAAATAAGCTGAAGGATATTAAGAAGGGCAAAGACGAGGATATTCAATCCTACTTCTTAGAGATCACTAAGATCAAGAATGATCTTCTATCTATTGGAGAAATCATATCTGACAGGGAACTGACTATCACTACTCTTGGAGGGCTCCCATCCAAGTGGTATATATTTAGAACCACTATTCTCAATAATGATCTAATTCCATGGTTTGAAGAATTGATGTCGAGATGCATTCAAGAAGAAACCAGGATGGTGGAGCAATAGATGCCTTCTAACAGAGGAAACCCCACTGCTTTCTCCGCTCATGCCAAAAGGAGACTTAGTGCAGGGTCTAAATGTAATTTCAATAGAAATCCTATATCTAAGGGAGGAAGGAAAGGTAGATGCTTTGCTTGTAATAAGTTTGTCCATTATGTGAGGGAGTGTCCAAATAGAAGGGCCACATCACATGATGATGATAAAAATCATTCCAGGGGAAACTTCAACAAAAATGATCGAAGGAATGATAAGTACAATGGCAAAGGAAAAAGGAATGTAGGACATCAAGGAAATGGTTGACCCTCCAAGAAAGCCAGGAAATCCAGGTATGAAGAATCAAATGTTGTTTCTGATAAGAAAAAGGAGTATTATCTTATATCAGTCCTCTCCGCTACCTCTCCTCTGACACTTTGGTAAATTGACTTATTGATAGTGGTGCTTCAAGGCACTTCACTGGATACAAGGAAGCTCTCTCTAATTTTATAGAGAAGGAGACAAACTTGGAGATTATTCTTGGAGACGATGCCACCTATCCCATAAAGGGTGTAGGGAATGTTACCCTTCAATCGAATTATGGTAACATGATTCATTTTAAAGAAGTTATTTATGTACCTAATCTCAAGAATAACCTAGTGTCTATTTTGGAAATGGAAGACAAAGGTTACAAGGTGGCATTCATCGATGGAAAGTTATGTGTTTGGAAAAGGAGTTTTAAAGATTCTTTTACTCTTGGGTTCAGTGTTGGCACTTTGTATCAAGTTTTAGGAAGTCTATTAGAGATCATGTCATGTGACACGTCTCTTCAATGGCATTGAAGGTCTATCTTAATTGTAGGTCTCTACCCGATGTGAGACAGATGGTGACATGGATGTCCGAGTGAAAAGAAGAGCATGAAGGTATATATCCAGGATGTACCGAGTGAAATATTACAAGTACTAGTGAGACCTCAGATATGGAACAACTTGAGGGTTTTGAGGTTCATGATCAAGAATCTCATATTTGTAGATTGAAGAAATCTCTCTACGTTTGAAGCAAGCACCCCGAGCTTGGTGTGAGAGAATTGACAACTATCTGATGAAGTTGAGATTCGATAGGAGTGAAGCCGATCCAAACCTTTTCCCTAAGTTTGTGGATGATAGACCTCTCATACTAGTGCTTTATATGGATGACCTATTTCTGACAGATGCAGACCCTCTCATTTACAAACATAAGAGGGATTTGGATTCTGAATTTGAAATGGTGGGATGGAAGCCGATGACTACCTCGATGGATCTTACCTTTAAGAACTTATGTGGTTGTGCTTCCATACCCGAATTGGGAAATTCCTCTAAGTTTCATCAACTCATAGAACTATTGATGTTCTTGGTGAAATCCAATCCAGATAGATGTTTTTCAATTAGCATGTTCAGTCAACATATGACCGAGCCTCATCATTCACATTGGATTGGTGCCAAGAATATTCTGAGATATCTCCGGGGCACAATCCCTCGTGGACTGAGATACATTGCCGGAGCTCTGAGGCTACATTGTTATTTTGGTATTGATTGGGTAAGTAGTGTGGAGGATCGCAAAAGCACTTATGAGTGTTGTTTCTCTTTGGGTTCTATTTCAATATCCCGGATGAGCAGGAAGAAGAAGTTAGTTGTTTTTAGCCTTGCTGAGGTCGGATACATAGCTACGAGTATGGCCTTGTGTGAAGTTGTCTGGTTGGGGAAGCTCTTCAGTGAACTATTTGTACATGTGTTAAATACCACCATGATCCTCTATGACAACTAGAGTGGGATCCGATTATGAGAGAACCCTGTATTTCATGATCACTCCCAGCACATAGACATCAAGTACCATTTTATCTGGGATATGGTACAACGAGGAGCAATAAGGCTCCATCACATTGGGAGTGATGTGTAGGTCGTTGATATTTTGATGAAGCCCCTAGAAAATGTTAAATTCTTGACTTTCTGAGAAAGACTAGGAGTCGTGGAGAGACCCTCTCATGAGTGTCCTATATGATATGGATATTGAGCTTTGGGAACTTTGGGGGCATGGGGTACTTCTTGGAGCAATGAGAAACCATAGGGTGAGTCATTCAACCTTCCCCTAGTGGTTTTCTATGTAAGCAGGATGAGTGGTTCATCCTTCTCATGTTGAGACACAATCATAGGGTGAGCGGTTCAGCCTTCCCCTAGTGATTTGTTATGTACAGGGTGAGTGGTTCAACCTTCCCCTAGGATACCCCTAACGACATATAGATAGGATGAGTGGTTCATGCTTCTCCTGTTGAGACATCTTACCCATGCAGTCTAGGACTCATGGGAAGTGCCTTTCATCTGGCCAATGAGTAGGGAAATGAGAATATGGAGCATAGTACTACCGATGGATGCATTGTGTACTACTATACTTCCTATGCTAGGATGATATTGATCTGGGATAATTGGAACTGACTTCAGGTCAGTAAGTGTGGTATGAGACACTCTCTCTATTTGGAACTGATTTCAAATCAGTAAGAGTGGTATGAGACATTCTTTTTATTTGGAACTAATTTCGGATCTGTAAGAGTGGTATGAGACGCTCTCTTTATCTGGAACTAATTTCAAATCTGTAAGAGTGGTATGAAACACTCTCTTTCATCTGGGACTCACTTTGGGTTAGTATAGAATGGTATGATACATTCTCGATCACTTCTTCTTCATAATTCAGCAGAGCATAGCAGAGTAGTGTAGGGCACTGCATTGATGGAGAGATAGTAAGGACTGGAAGATGGATTAACAGATGGAGTTCTCCCTAGTTGAGAGGGAGTGTTAAAATTGGAAACTAGGTCCAAACTCCATGTGGGTCATCTTATTTATGGCATCTGATATTTTTTTTTGATTCCTCTCTTCGAGAGGTGTAGAATTGATCTAAAGATCATCTAATTCTGAAACGTATTTATGGAGATATGAATTTATTTGTATTATTGACAATTTGTCAAGGTCAGCCAACAACCAAATTACCCAACTTATCCTCAACGTTGCATTATAAATGGAAGAGGTCTTCAATTCAATTAACATACTCATCTCTCTTGACCTCTCCTCTCCACTCGTTTGGGTTTTCCTCTCTCAAGGAGGATGTACTAGAAAGGGTCTTCTAAGAGAGCCCTAGACATAGTCAAATAAAGAGCCATAGCCACAATCCTAAATGAAGGAGACCTAGCCATAGGTAAAGAGAAGGATCTGGTTGAAGTTAAGAGGAGAACTAATACACATTCAAGGAGGCATCATATGCAACACTAGGGAAGGTCTAATACATAGTCCTAAGAAGAGCCCTATATTCTATCCTAAAGGAGATCTAGCTGTTGTGAAGAGAGGCTCTAATCCGCATCTAACGGAAGGCTCCATACGCAGTTAAGGTAGGGTTTATATGATGTTAAGAAGAGCTTTAATCTACACTTAAAGGGAGGCCCTAATCCATTGTCCAAAAGGCCCTTATACAAAGTCATAAAGGAGCCCTAATTCACGGTTATGAGAGCCCTAAATCCATAGTGATAAAGAGGCCTAAAGCCGCAATATATGAAGGCCTAATTTGCAGCTAAGGAAGAAGTCTAAGAAGCAGATCTGAGGAGCCATAATACATAGTCATTAATTGACACTAAGCCACAAGAAAATGAGCCCTAAACACAACAAGAACAATTCTGTTGACAACATGAGTTAAGGGGTTGTTTAGGCATCATTTTGTGACTGTGTTTTCTTCTTGTAGGAGGGACAAGTTAGAGGAGGTTTAGATCATATTTGTTGGGTTATCATTGAAGGATCAAGGATAATGTTTTGTTACTTGGAAGCTACACGAATATTGTGTGTTAGGTTGCAGGGCATAATACCACAGTCAAGGTTTGTTCATGAGTGTTTAATGTAGAAAAAACTGTAGATTCACAAGCTCATGTAATTTACTAAAACAAGAGAGGAGAATATACTTCTGCTCTTTACAGCAGATGTTATGAATATAATTCATAATAATTAGATAAATAAAATAAATATAAATATTAAATAATTAAATATTGTTCAAGTTAAATAGTCATTAAATTAAGTGAAAAGGCATGTCTAAAAGACATGCCCATTCACGAAAGGTCACCTGCTGAGGTATAAAAGCATGGCCTCATTATAACATTCAAATCATCTTTCATCTATACAATTATATATATAATAATAAATTATTATTATTAAAATACCTCTCTTGTATTTTTAACAATTAAGCCTTCAAGCTATCAGTCTTTTGTGCTTCAGCATAGTTTTTATGCTACAGTGGTATCAGAGCCATGGCACACTATATAATCATGCAGGCCTTTGAACGTGGTTCACCACACAATGTGCCATTACGTTCACATCCTGATTACGTTGAACAGTTTAATAAAATTCAAAAAGTATTTCAGCATTTAGAAAAATCATGTGTCGAAGCTACAACATGTTTTAAGGAGACTTATGTAGAAATTGATAACAAGGAATCTTCTCCCGTGCATAATCAGAAATATGTTGAAAGTGATGTCATTATGACAGATGGGGATATAAGAAATTTGACTGAAGGTAACACACAAGAAAAGAGTGTATCTAACCAAGAGAACCAAAAGGATAATAAGGAATCTTCTCCCATGCATAATCATAAATCTATTGAAAGTGATGCCGATATGACATATGGGGATAAAAGAAATCAGATTCCTTATCAAATAAATCCCCAATTAGGTGGTTTAGTTGGAACTCCTCTATCAACCTATATGCTTGCTCCACCAACAAGTCAGTATGTTCCCCAACAGACCAATATGGCTGTCAAAATCACTCACCCTGAGACTCATGAAGAGCTGAAGTTTGGTCCAAAAGGTATGAAGTCAGATTCATAAACAAACAATAATGTTGTGTCATCAATTAAAGATTCCATTCATCCATCAATAGTACTGCCTACATATAAACCTCCACTTTCAGGTTCTGTTTATTTAAGTGGTTCACACCCAATAAATTTCTACTCATCAATGCTAGTTGGGTCATATAGTAACATTTCATCTACTTTTCATCAGCATTTAAAGACAAAAACCGGCATATCAAATGATTCATGCCCCTTAATAGGACAAAATAAACTGGCTATGATCCGTTCTGGTGAGATGTTGGATATATTGAAACCATTCCCACATGATTCAGAAACCACTTCGGCTCCAGTTCAAGTTCTTGATGGAAAGACAAACTCCTTGCCAAAAACTCTTGGTAATGAATCAAACTCTCTTGCAGTTGCAGCTGTCACCAGCAAAGATAATTGTAGTATAAAGTTTTCGATACATCCTCCATCTGAAGTGTCTGCTATAAATAAATAAGCATATGGAATTAAATTGTTGCCAGTGAACATGACTGATGTGACAACATGTGATCTCTCTGATGGTACAATTTCAAATAGTTCTATTGTTTCTGCACTTGGTTCTAGATTAAATCATCATACTAGTGAAAAGCAGAAAAGTATATCTAAAAAACAAGCAGGTCTTTTCTTGGGCACAACAATTGAGGTGCACTCAATAAGTGAATACAGATGTGGTTTAGATGATCTCTCATTATTTTTGTTACAACAGGTAGCAAGCTAATTCTTGCATTGGTTGCATGAAGAGGTAAAAGTGTATAAAGAGAAGGTGAGCAGAGATTTTTTGGGACTATCATTTGAAGTGGACAAGAGTCGCACAATTACTTTAGTTGCCAACATTGATGTAAAGGAGTATAATATAAATTAGTTGCTAGTTATAAAATATATTTTATTCAGTTGAAGTCTCGACATTGACAACAGAGTCGAGATTCCGAGGGTGACGTTCAGCACCACCGGTGCATTTTCTACTTTATGTATTATTCTTTGTGGTTACATCTTCCCCGCAAGCAGACATAATCCAATGTATTTTCTCTCGCTCTTGATTTTCCCACTATCTGGGTTCATAAATCTCAGCTCCCTCTCAGCCTCAAGATGACTAATGAGACCGACCCATGGTATCAGTTTTTGAAAAGGCAGATACCCAAGAATCTCGAGAGTTGGGGTACCCTACTCAACATTTTTGACGACCAGGAACCCCAGTTTCTTGGACATATGAAAATGAAAGGTTGTGGTCGAGTTTAGTTAGTAGGTCCTCTGCTTCTATAGGGTGTCCTTAGGGCTTCTAACTTCAAGGGTTATTCGGCTCTCAAGTTCTGGGGTCGAGATGCCATTATTGACTTCAGTCCGGTGCGAGATGGTGAACCGGAGGTTCGATTCATGCAAGAGCACCACCAATTCTTTCATGCCTCCACCGACAATGTAAAGCCGACAATATTAATGCAGATGCTAATTCCTCTTCAATTCTGGACCGAGAAGATGAGGAGAAATTATTCTTAGGATTCACAACCAAGGAGTTAATTGATTCATTGTTTCTTCTTAATTTGATTTGTTTCCAACCCATGGTCATGGCCTCAATCAAGTATGAACTTTATAAATTGCATACCTTTCACGTGGCTCATGCTCATTTCTGTGTAGGTGAGAACATTGAATCAGTTTCTCGGTAGTTGCGTAGAATCAAAGATCTCGGCTTGAAATCCATTCTCAATTACACAATGGATGGCGTGGCACTAGACAATGCTGCATGTGACTCTAATCTTAACCACTCGTCATGCTACCTAGTTGTCTGCTCTGTCATTGTATTAGTGTCGGTCAACCCAGTTCCACCGTTTTGGTACAGTCATGTCCAACCAATAACTTTTAATATAAATCTAATTTAAAAACATCAAACTATATAAATTTTAATTATATAATTATATTATTATATAATTGTAATATATATATATATATATATATAGAGAGAGAGAGAGAGAGAGAGAGATTACGAAAAAATAAAATAAAAAAACAAACAACAACAATGGTTTATTAAAAAGGTTATTAGAGTTATATATATATAATATATATATATATTATATATATATATATATATATATATAATATATATATATATATATATATATATATATATATATATATATATATATATAGACTTAAAAAAAAATAAAATCGAAGGAAATATTACCGATGAGCTATAAGAGAAGAGGATGGCAAGGTTATATACATCGAGACGACATACACTAAGTGAAGAAAACCCCAAGCGTTAAAGCTTTGAGGACAAAGCTTCCGAAGGAAGAGGCTATGTTATGAATATAATTCATAACAATTAAATAAATAAGATAAATGTAAATATTAAAAAATATTGTTTAGGTTACATAGTCATTAAATTAAGTGAAAAGGCATGTCTAAATACATGCCCATTCACGAAAGGTCACCTGCTAAGGTAAAAAAGCAGGGCCTCATTGTAACATTCAAGTCATCTTATCATCTTAAACAATTATATATATATATATATATATAATATATATATATTATATATATTATAATATATAATAAATTACTATTATTAAATACCTTGTGTATTTTTACATTCAATTTTTCAAGTTATTAGTATTTTGTGCTTCAACATAGTTGTTATGCTACAACAGAAGCCCGTAAACATCAAGAAAACAATAATTAATGGAGGAAGAGAATCAAAGGTACATAACACAATAAATATCCAGGGAAATCCACAACTCAAAACTCCACTATTTCTTTTGTATTAATTCGGAAAATCAAGATGAAATTACAATGCTTGTTCTCTCAAGAAGAATCCTAGCACTCAGTAAATTCAATCTCCAACTCATAAGAAAGATGAAGGCAAAAGCTTAGCCTCTTCATAAGCTCTCCAAGTCTTTATTCCAATGTGTAATTCCTATGAAGGATAGCTTGCATTTAAAGGGAAATAAAGCCTCTAAAATAGTGCAATCCCTCAAGGATCAGTTCTTGATTGCATGCATTGTCAGTGCAACTCAGAAAAATCTAAAAAAAATAGTACATTGTCCCTACACTCTAGTCTCAACTAGATCTTTCTCAGAATAAACATGCATGAGTTTCTGATGGTGGAATCTTCAGTTAACTAAAGTAGCACTAATTAGGTCACCAGTGTCGCAACCGATTGTTTACTCACTATTAGTTCCTGAAACTGTTTGGAACTAATTTAACTGGACTTAACTCAATAAGCTGAGTTAACTAATTGCAACTCATTCATAACTCATCCTTAACTCCTATAAGTTAGGGAGAACATATACATGTCTTCTAAAAGAATTCCAATTTGAATTTCCTAAATTAATTAAGCTAATTTAACTTAATTAATTATTTTCAAATTTCTATGAGAAAATAGTTCTATTTTAGTTCATAGTTTAATTCAAGGACAAATTAAATTGGAATTTCTTGTTGCCATTTCTCAAAATTTAAGGGCTCATATATGCCCAGATCATCAACATAATTTAGGAGTTGTCTTGTTAGTTAATACTACTAAGGTTAAAGGTTGTTTTGATGACTATTGGAGGATTGGTGTTGTAATATTTGGCGCCTTAACTACTGAAGCAGTGATAGCTAGTGCAACAAAAGACATCAGAGTTCTGGGAGATGTTTTGGGCTAGGTTTGATCATGATTGGCTCAGTTTGTTGAACATCTTGTTGATACCAGATGTATGATCTTCAGAGGAAGATTCTATCCTATGTGACCAACATTGTCTTCTCTAGTCAAGTCTTTTCTACTACTATCATAAATATCAATCTTGTATATTTGTATTATCTCTCTCTCTCTCTGTTGAACTATTTAAAGAATATAAAGAAGAATTGATCAAGGTTTTCCCCACATTAGGGTTTGTCCCTGGATGGTGCCACATCTTGTGTCCTCTTGTCTTGACTTGTCTTATATTGTTTATGTTTATGTTCTATCTACACTTTACTATCATGCTGATGTGATTGCTAATCTGAATATTGACATTGGGCTAATATGAAAAATTGAAGTAAATTTCTCTAAGCATAGAACATTCCTAAAATTAACAAGTCGGGAAGTAGGATGAGGAACCCATTGAACCTTTTGTCCTTGTCCAATTTTCCTTGGTGATTTCTCTTTCACTTTTGTTGGGCTTTGTCTTCACCTCAGCTCTGATACCATGTTAATTTTAGGCAACAATGGTATGTTCTATGCTTTAGAGAAATTTTACTTCAATTTCTTAATTAGCCCGATATCAATATCTAGTTTAGCAATCACATCAACATGATAGTAAAATGTAGATAGAACATAAATATAAACAATAAAAGACAAGCCAAGAAAAGAGGACACAATATGTGGCATTAGCCAGGGAAAAACCCCAATGTGGGGAAACCCTTGATCAAATCTTATTTTAGTCTTCAATAGTTCAGCAGAGAGAGATTGTACAATTTACAAATTTGATAAATTATAACAACAACAAAAGACCCCTAACTAGAAAATTCAACGTTGATCACTAGGGCAGATTTGACCCTTAGAAGATTGGTCAACTTCAACCTCCAAATAAAAAGATAAAATAACCCTCATAACATTCAAGTGCATCCTAGTCAAATTCTGGTCAAACAACCTACCTGTGGTAAGCTTTAGCTGCAGTCAACATTGGTCAATGGTCAACATTTAGCCTTGATTTTTGTGCCCATAAATGCGGTCTTTCCAAACAGAGATAGCCCTCACAAAAGCATTGTAAAATGAGGTCAACGCATGCTAGTCAACACTTGGTCAAACTATCCACAAATTTGATCACCTAAAATTTCGCTCTCCTAAAATTTCGAACGTGTGGAGAGAGAGAGGCCTAGAAATCCGTACCCAATCAATGAGGGGAGAGAGAGAGAGAAGCATGAAAATGAGTGTGTCCAAATGAGGCTAAGGCATCATGTATATATAGAAAATGTTGAGGATGAATAGATGTGACTGTTGAGCTTCTAAGCCCACATAAGTTTGTTGGCCGACCTTGACAATTTGTCCAGAAGCAAAATAAATTCATAACCTCATTTGCACATGTCATAATTGGATGATATTTAGATCAATCCTACACCCCTCAGATAGAGGAATCTAATACAAGTACCAACCATCATAAATAAGATGGCCCATGTGGAGTTTGGCCCTAGTTTCCATTTTTAACAAAATATCATTTGTGTATTTCAGTACCACAAAGCTACAACCCTTAGGGCACATTTTTTTAAGTGTATAACAGATCTCGAATGTCATTTCATAGTAAATTATAATAGCAATAAATCTGCCCTCTTATCTTTTATATCTTCTATATACATGTTGAATCACTTAGCCAAGTCAATGAAATGTTATGTCAAATCAGTGTGAACAACCAACACTATAACGATAGAATCTTCCCAATAAAGAGGATAACAAAAGATGAAATTAAATATTGAAGTACATAATATTTAGACAACAGGAACACTTTATATATATATATATAATATATAATATATATATATATATATGTACATATATATATATATGTACATATATATATATGTACATATATATATATATACATATATATATATAATATAATATATATATATATATATATATATATATAACAATATATATATATTAACATATCATATATATATATTATATATATATATATATATATATATATATAATATATAATATATATATATATATATATAGTAGTACATGTACATAACAAATCATTGCACATTGGCAAAATTCAAGGTAACCAAACCCTTGCTGAGAAAACCATAAGAAAAACCTAGCCACCAACTCCTCCCAAGCTAAGGAATCAACCCTAACAACAATTGTTTACTCCATCAAAGATCATCAATGAGTTGGCATACACATTGGCATGTTCTCCTTGGCATGCATACTTACATCCTACAAGTGTGCAAGGACGTCTCCTTTTCTCTCCCCAACAAGCACGCCAAGTAGCACAAGGGTTTTCAAGTGTCGTTGTAACAAACATAATGATAAAATAATAAATAATATATCTAAAATGTTTTTTTTTGTAGGTTCAGATGGAAAGACATATCCAAGAGGATTGAACTTCTGATCACTTGGATACAGAAGGGCTTGCCAACATGCTTTTTTTTCCAATTATGCTCCCTCCCATGGATAATATATATGAAATGTTGTAAAGGAATGTCTTGTCCACAAAGACATGATTCTTCATATGAAAGGGTACCTCTCCTAGTATTTAAAATGGGGTCCCTCATTTGTAACATCATCATTCTATGATTCTATCAATTATATATCTATTAAGACATTTATTAGAAATATATTTCTTCCTTAATATCAAACAAAATTCTATTTTTTTACTACATTGGAATCAAAGCCACATTTTTTGATCAGCTGGTCATAGCCACATGAGACTACATTATATTCTTAGGTCCCGAGTCATGGAAATATGTTTCAAAGGATTAGTGGAATACCATAAAACTCAAATAAAATTGTTACAGGAAATGAAACACATAATTACAAGAGGGTTGAAGGGTTTTAAAACACAAGATTTGGCACCCACAATAGACGCTGACATTGACATGAAAGAAAGTAGTAGTGAAGAATGTTCTAACTTGCAAAAGTATAATGAACACATTGAATTAGGAACTCCTTAGGGTGAGATAGACGAGACTCCAGACACAAATCAAATGAACAACAACCAAAAGAATCAAGCTTCTATATCAAAAAAGGCTAAAAGTTGTGAAGCTGAAATTGATGGCTTTCATGATGAGTCGATTATTAGCAATAGAAAAGACAGAAGAAAGCTTCATTCTGAATTCGAACCTACCAAGAGACATGGCATCATATCTATTAATAATAGAATGGGTGGAACCAACAAAATGAACAAAGTGCAGCCAA
Organism: Pinus taeda; assembly: GCA_000404065.3. Lineage (NCBI taxonomy): Eukaryota > Viridiplantae > Streptophyta > Pinopsida > Pinales > Pinaceae > Pinus > Pinus taeda. The sequence goes on along the minus strand of APFE031109971.1, from coordinate 30,247 downwards.
ATCTTGAAGATCAAATTGACATGGAAATTACTCGCAACTATTACTTGCTAGCTAGAACAATAGTGAAGGTGAAATTTATGGGAGTCGTGATGTTGCAATTATTAATTATAGAACAAGATCTCAATTTTTTTTTCAACTACGAATTTTTTTCAAGTGATTGTAATTAATGTGGAACCCACCAACAATGTTGGAAAATATGATGATGAATGTGAACTAGAAGAGATTATCCTATACCTACCTTCAAGATTAAGAGACATTGCAGCCAATTCAAAAACTATTGAGCATTTCACTCTCATGAATGATGATCTTATAAGTGTTTGAGTTCTTCCAACTTTCCACAATCATTTGTGTTTTCTCATTCTGAATGCAAGGTTGCTTGGACCCATGATGAATAAACTTTGATATTTGGTTCAAAGTGTAGAAAATCAATGAAATTTTGTAATTGCTACATGAACAATTTGAAATCTAGTTTCTTTTCATATAGATACGAAAATTCTCTACTTATTTTGCAACAGATCAGGAACATAAATAAATACACAATTACACAAGTCAACAACACAACTTTTCTCGGGAACCCAACTGAGAAAACCCTTTTCTTTTTTGAGAATTTTATTTATAGAACACTGAGCAATAGATCTCTTACAATACAACTTTGTTTCAATAGAAACCAATCTAATTTCCTTTGCTTATACTAAGTTGAAACACCTGCAAGACCCTGATCTCCTTTCCTTCTCCTTTGTGCAATCGTGGAGGCCTATTTCTTGGTGCAAATCCTCCTAAATCCTAGCTCATAGACTGCTCCTTTTTGTTCTACTCTCTTACAAGCTCATACACAATACTTGTACTCAAGAAGAATGATTACAATTGTGCCTTATCTCTTCCTTATATGCAATTCAAATGGCTAAATTTGGCAAGTTAATATTTTAGGAAAAAAATTGTTGTTTGAGTTATTAACTGAGTTGAAGTGGCTCATGCAACTCGTCCTAAGTCCCAATCTAGAATTAGATACTTGTCACTCATCTTTTTCCAAGTTAAGCACTTGAAGAAAATGAACTCGGTCTTCCACTTTTGCACATTAGTTAACGTCTTCATTACTCGTCCTAATTTGTAGGGACTCATCTTAAATCATATGAATTTTTCCTAACTTATAGAAATGAGCCCATAACTTATAGGAAGTGGATCCTAACTTATAGGAATTTATTCCTAACTTATAGGAACTCAAGCATGCTAAGGAATAAATCATTGAGGTCCTTTGATTAATGCATAAATCAAGGAACCCTTTCTTGTTATCATTATCAACACAAAGTCTACAAATAACACCATCATCAAGCTTCAATTTTCTATTTTGTGTAAGAGAAAATACTCTCATCATTGTGAATGAAATCAAGTTTTTGGATTGTACCTTCTGAGACAAGTGCCTATCAGGATTGCCTAATCAGGTATTAAAAAGGCATTCCTTCATCTATTCAGACAATGTACCTAATGAAGAACACTATGTATGGCCCAATGGAGAACCCTTATTGGATGTAATTAGACACAAATGGTGTGGTGGACATATTATGATCTAGATCGTCCCTTCTCATATATAATTAATCTCGACCATAGTGGTGTGTGGGCTCTGAGGCCTTTGGATACATGAACGATATGTCTAGAAATCCAATGCAAAAGTTCAAGCACAATTGTAGATGTGAGGTTGAGAGAAGTAGTTGGGTGTCTGTTAATAGTACTTCTGAAGCTCAATGACACTGGCCCACAACCGATGCACACATTGCACTTGGATGTAAACACGGAAACTAGACACTTCTTTTAGATACAATGGACTTGTTTTGGTATGTTGTGCTCATGTCATGGCAAGGCAAGTTGTATTTATTATATAGTTACGGTACTCCCTATCTTTGTGACGTTCATTGTCACTTGGAATTTGAAAGGAATGTGTGGGTGAATCAAGATATGAACACCTTTTTCAACCCAAGTTTCATGGGGTTAGCTATATTGTGCTTTCACGCGAGTCTATTTACAACAGGATGTGAATAAATTGTTGGTTTTTCCTTGACACTTTAGAATCAAGTCTATGTATAAAACACAATCACAAGCACATTGAAATGCCAGAACACAAGAACTTTGCACAACGGAAAATGTACAATAGTGAATCAATGTAGTACACAAGACAATTTTTCAACCCAAAACTTGTTATATTACAACTTTAATACAAAAGACATAGGGCTCTCATACCTGGGATCATGCCTCTTACAAGTAGCCTTGATAAAAGGAAAACTAGGCCTTGATGTCAACAACATATAATAACCAATCTACCTTTGAACATGACACACTGGACTTGCTGAAGGAATACTCTCACCAACCCTTTCAGTCCACGTACCTTGAACACCTCGTAGGTCCTTTTCCACCTCTTATGATGCTCACAAGTAGTTTTACTCCTCTAGAAATTCTTGCATCATTAACTGACCCAAAAACCTTCTATCAACGTTCTTGTTTCTCCTAGAATTATTGAATATATTATGCCCTTTAACATTTCTCTGCTACTCCAAAGATTCTACGCTTAGGGTCCTCTCAACACTACCCACTAAACATCCACTTTCTTCTCCAAAATGACAGAACATAGGGCACCAATAACAACCCCGACAATAGCGTCTTTCTTTGGCCAAGATGACTATCCTTAGAGCACAATAAAACTAGCCTCCAACAATGATAAGTCAACTCCTTTATAACTATATTTATGGCTTCTCCAAACATCTCTCACACCAATTAAAAACACTTGCATTCAGTGAACTTAGGGCTACTATACTCATAGTTAAAAACCATACCTCAAACACTTCATAAACCTCACAATCACCACATATAACAACCAATCACATACCTTTCAAGGATGTGTCCACTAGCAACCCTGAAAGTATCGATCATATGCACAAGGGATTGAGGTTTTCAGCCCTCTTTAGGGATTTTTTAACATCCACGTGACTGCCTTAATCTTGGCCTCAAAAACTCTCTTATTTCTTGTGCAAACTTCCCTTGTAGACCCTTAAACTCCTGCACTAATATCTGATCAGGTCTGTCCCTTATTCTACCTTGTTCATAGCCCTCACAACCCTCCTGTACACTAGAAATCAAGGTATTGACCCTCCCTCATGGCTCAAAATTTTCTTGGCCTTGTTCACAGATATTTACACTAAAATATAAGCCCGTAACCATGCAAAGTAACTTGACCAAAAATCTCCGTAACTCAACCAATCCAGGTCACATGAAAAAGAAGAAAATTCTTCCTTCTCTTCAACTCTAGATAGGAACCTTTAGGTTTGCAACTATCTTAGATTAGTATTCTCCTTGATGAATTCTCTTGTGATGTACCTAAATGAACTTGACCTCATCTCTATTTATAGAGATCTATGTGGTGTCCCTTTCCACCAAGGGTCATGACTTATGCACAGGTTGACATAAGAAAAAAAATTTCAACCACCATTTTCCATAGAAATAAAATCCATTTCATTTATCTTTCACCACATCATCGAAGCCTGCCCACAACTTTGGGTAAAAAACCCACCACTTGGCTATATTTCTCATAGAACCACATTTTTTTGGGCCAACTCCTCACAAACCTAGTACCCCAATGGTTGTGGGAGTGCCTCCCAAGATACACATTTCAACATAAATGATAGAGTGGAGTATGATAGTGCAACTGGTGGTTGTTGTTTTGCATTAGTGTGTCCATTATCATTGATTAGTCGCACCAACTAAAAACTATATAGACACAACTATACACCTCACTTTTCAAAAATAATTTAATAATATTAAGTGCAAAAAATTAAAATAGCATAATAAAAAGGGAATAAGATTAATAAACATTAATTAATTATCATAAACTACTTTATTAAATTATTATAAAGTTACTTTATATATATATATATATATATTATATATTATATATATAATATATATATAAAGATATATAATAAAAGGAGTAGTGTGGTCCGCAAGGAAGAAGACTAACCCTAATGTGCCAAAGTTAACACATTAAAATAGATAAGCAATGTGCACAACTAGAGAGAATCTTGTTCATTATGCATTTTTTAAGAGGCGACAATGTAACAAACATAATAATAATAAAAGATATATATGGAAAGGTGTAAAAGTGTATCTTATCCACAAAGACAAGACTCTTCATAGGAAAAGACACGTCGCCTAGTATGAATAACAACAACCCCTCATTTTTAACATCATCATACTATCATTCTATGAATTAATATATATCTATCAAGATATTTATGACAAATATACTTCTTCTTCAATATCAAACATAATATTGTTTTCTTACTGCAAAACCATGCAGATCTTTTGGGATTCTAACTTTTATTGTAAATTCAGAAATTTCACCTACACCTTGAGATTTCCTGGATTTATTTCCTTTGAACTTTCAGCCTTATGGCTGATATATGATGCTAAAAAAAAAACCTTTACTTTTGTGAAATCCAATTTCACAAGGTAGCCCAGGAAAATAAATACAATTTGATTGCACTTCAATACTACAAAACTACTTCTCTTAGGTTACACTTTTCCAAGAATTTAACAGATCTGAAATTTATTATAAAATTAGATTACTACAATAGTAAATATTCCCTTTTATCTTCTATATATGTGTTAAATGACTTAATCATTTCAGCTCATGTTATGTCAAATTAGCATGTACAATTTACAACTAGTGTTAGAATCTACCCAATTAAAAAGATAATATAAACTATAATTCAAATGCACAAGTACACAAAATTTGGATAGTTATATATGCTATTATATATATATATATATCAAATGAAGTATGTGTACATATAAACAACTTATTGCAAGCTGGTATAAAATTGAACTCTCTAAACCTTAGATACAGAAACCATGATAAAAGTTAAAACCTTAGCTACCAATTCCTCGTAGCTAAAAATAAATGTTAACAAATACTGGTTACTCCACCAAAAATCCTTAATGAGATAGCATCAACAATGACAAGTCCTCATTGGAACGTACAATTCCATCCCTTTTCCAAGCATTTAACAGATCTGAAATTTCTTATAATTGTAGATTATTACAATAGTAAATCTGCCCCTTTATCTTCTAGATATGTGTTAAATGACTTAACCATTTCAACTCATGTTATGTCAAATTAGCATGTACAAGTTACAACTAGTGCTAGAATCTACCCAATTAAAAAGATAATATAAAACAAAATTC
>APFE031109971.1:0-24363 GCA_000404065.3 Pinus taeda | reverse complement strand
TATATCAACAACTTATTGCAAGTTGGTATAAAATTAAACTCTCTAAACCCTAGAAAGTGAAACCATGATACACGTTAAAACCTTAGCTACCAATTCCTTGTAGCTAAAAATCACTCTTAACAAATATTGGTTACTCCACCAAAAATCCTTAATGAGCTAGCATCAATAATGACAAGTCCTCATTAGAACGGACAATTCCATCCCTTGTGTACAAGGATGTCTCCTCTCTCATTTGTGTTTCATTTTCATAACTATGGTTAGTCTTCATAATGTATATTTTCATCACTTATATATTTATTATAACCATGTTCTTCATTCTCAAAAGAAAATTATATTATTTGTATTTGTCAAAGAAAAATTAGAAGGCTTGTTCTTTAAGTCCTTCCAAAATAAATTTTGAATTTTAGATTTTTGTTTTTTGCTCCACAAGATGACCAAGTCGGATCTGCCCCAAGAGGCACCTATTCGGACCCTTCAAGAAGTCTATAAGTAGGTCATTTGACCTCCCTCCAAGAGGTAATTCAATGTCATCAAAAGAAGTATATTCTTGCTCCCTCAAGCAAAGAAAAACAAAAGAAGAAGGTTAGAGACTAGAAGGAAGTCAAAGGAGAGAGAAGACCTTGTATCTATGAAATATTAGATCTATTGTTTGTCACACACGTGACAAAACAATTCTAATTTTTCCGTGGGTAAATTCTATGGTTAATTCCGAGTTTCTATGTGGAAGACAGAAGCCGAAATTGTAGACCTTGACCAAGTTTGTCTGACCTTTCAAGCAGTTATTTGTAGAGGGTTGACTTGGCTTCTTGGTGGAAGTTTGTCTTGTCATCTTGCTAGTCAATTTGGCTATCATCTTTACTTAGATGTCTCTCTTGTTGACTTGATTCTATAAGGAAAGGTTGCTAGGTTTTTCACCCATGTGTGTTTTCCAAAGGTAAACTCTTGTGTTCTTATGTGGTGGTCCCTTTATGATCCTATAGCATTTTTTTATATTGTTGAAGTTATTTGTGTAATTGTTTTATTGTGAATTTAATGTGAAAAAGGATCAATATGATAAAAATCATAAGAAACAATTATCCACTTAGAGGAATTTTGAAAATTCAACATGGTATTAAAGCTATGGTGAAAGAGCAGCCGTTAAAGTAGAAGTCTTCTAGGGTCTAGTCTTCATCTAGGGCTTAATTTGTCAACTAACCCTAGATGACATAATTTTATAATCTAATTATAAAAGAAGGGCCAAGGTCTAACTTTCTTGTTTGAAGGAAATTTATACCCCAATGTGCCAAGTCTGAATGTCTAGTAAGGCATTTTCTTGATTATAGGAAGAGGACCAAAGTCCTATCTTAGATCCTCAATTCATCTACCTAATATATTGAGTACCTTAAAACTAATGATAGGACATCCAAAGACCTCAGAGTTAATGATAAATGGTGAATAAATTCTCAAATGGTCTCAGAGAATTCTAATTTGGCTCAGTTAATTGAAAAGGCTAGAATATTTTTGTTGGATTATATCCCAGGTTAAATTAGCCAAACTAGTGTCATTTAGAAGGAAGTAGCCAAGAGGAAATTTGAAATTCTTCTTGCCCAAAGGGTTGATAGACCAACAAAGCTATAAATCAAGAAAGTGTAGAAGGTGAAAATTTGGGTATGTTTTATATTTCTCTATTGTAAAATATGATGACATCTCAAGTCATCCCAAGTCAAATTGTTGATCAAAGAAAAATAACAAAATACTGAATGTTGAAGATATTGAAGCCTCAAATATTGCAAAGCATTAACAACATTTGTTACCATGAACAATTTTATTACACATATTGATGACAAGATATGACTTCTACTGATATATAAGTGTCCAAAATCACTCTCACTATTGTATACTTGAAGAAAGAATACATCGATGAATTGAGTTTGTTATGAGGTCAAGTTCCTCTTCAAGATAGAAGAATGAAGTTCTTGTCCTAAGAAAAATGAGTCATTTGGAAGTAAGGAAGGACTCAAATCTAATGTGTAGTTGATTTGTCTCCAGCTGAAGATATAAATATTTGAAGACATATTCTTTAATGCATATGTTTCTATGATAATTGATGTAATATACACTATTGTGGAAAATCTTGGCTTCTGAGATCAAATGCTTAATGGTGGAGTCCATGAAATAAAGTATAAGTATTTAAGGTCAAAATTTTGTTGTTGCTACATTGATTTTGAGAAAGCAGTGCTACTTGGTTTCAAGACACTAAGAATAATTATCGATCATGTCATCTTGTGGTTGATTGATGAGAATGAAAAATTTCATCACAAATGCAAATATCATATCCTCTCTAGGATTTTGACATTTATACATTAATCTAAGGTTTGAAAACCATAGTTTTCGAAAAGGGCTTGGAGAAGAAAGCCTAAGATTCATGTACAAAAACGTAGGATTCAACATTTCCACTAAAAGAAGAATCCCTAACCCTCGCAAGGAGGAAATGGCATCATAATGAGGATGAGGATGATAAAGTGCCAATGGATCCAAGGAAGCTACGATCAAGAGGGAATTGACTTTCTTCTCAAAAGATAAGTATTTTATATCTCTCTTCTTGGATTATTAGTATTGTTGTTTTTATTTGAGTTAGTCCCTTGCCTTTATATCCCGTGCTTGGTTGTAATGTTTCTTCCATGACCTCATAATGAGGATTGCAGGTGCATAGTAAAGGTTGCCAAGGCTTTGGCAACTGATGGAAGAAGTGGAGGAACAAAGAAAATCATGTGACAAGAATATTTTTCTAAATCATGAGTTAAGAGATATTATACTAGATGAAATCCAAGCTCAAATGGAGCTAGTAGATCAACAAGTTTGAAGTGTGCATGCAAAAAATGGTAGCTTAGAAAAATACAAAGCACTAACTGAATAAAAGGTTCTCTCAATAAGAGGGAGAGGATCGTGACAATACATTTGTCCTAGTTGTGAGATACACTTATACTATCATTGTTTTGAAGATTGCACCAAGTTGATGCATAGACTACTTTCCCCAATAATTGAGAAGGAAGAAGTGTACATAAGAGATACCTTAAGATTGTGAGGTACATGAATAAGAATTATCTTTGTAAGCAGAAAGAAGGCTTTTTTTTTCTGACAAAAGTAAAAATCTCATTGAAGGAGCAGTCAAGACTTCTTTAGGACCACTGTTTTAACTTTAGAGGTAGATGACCTTTGAGTTTGAGATGATTGATTATCATTGATAGGAAATTTACTGAAAGATAATAGTGGAAAAGGGAGAAAATTGAATTATCACAGAAGGATATGTCTCAGTTTGAGAGGGAGCACCTAGTTTGGGTGACCAAAAAGTATTTGTTATCCAGTGAAGGGATCATAACAATATATGGTTGAGCCAAGATATGATGCTCAACATGTGCTAGAGTACCAACATGGTATAGTTGGTCATGGATAATTTGAGAAGTACAACTGTAGATTTAGTTTTGGCAGAGAGTACCTAAGATAGAAGGAATTTATAAAGATGTTGCTTTAGTTTGGGCTCCATTATAATTTCTTGGATGAACATGAAGCAGTGATCTATCACACTTAGTATGGTAGAAGCCAAGTATATTGCAGCTGGATTAGAAAGTTGAGATGTAGCATGACCTGAAAGGTTACTTGTAGGATCATCTTGATCAAGATTACCTAAGACAAAAGGAATTCATAAAGATTTTTATTTAGTTTGGACTCCATTATAATTTCTTGGATGAGAATGAAGTAGTGATCTATCACACAGTATAGTAGAAGACAAGTATATTGCAGCTGGATTGGAAAGTTGAGAAGTAGCATGACCTAAAAGGTTATTTGCAGGATCATCTTGATCAAGTGTTGGTGATGACCGTGATGACAAGTCGAAGCATATTGAGATCAAATACCACTTAATTCGAGATATGGTGTTGAAGGGAGACATGAAGCTCCACCACATCTCCACTAATGAGCATATTGTTGATATTATTACAAAGCCTATTTCTAGAGGGAAGTTTGTGTACTTCTGGAACAAGCTTGGGATCATCGAAAATAACTCTCTTATTGAAAGAGAGAGATGATGACACACCATTATGAATGGACATTCTCGTTGTGTCTTCAGGACCTTCGTTGGAGAATGGTTTGACAGATTAGATAGTGTCATGGACTGAAATTCTTCCTATGTCTTCGTGAACTTGGTTGAAGAATGGTCCAGTCTAATTACATTATTTTTGTGTCACTTTGAAATTGGTTGGAGAATGATCTGATATAAGACATTCTCCTTGTGTCACCTTGAACTTGGTTTGGAGAATGGTCTAGAAGAGGATATTCTCCCTGTGTCAATTTGACATTGGTTGGAGAATAGTCCTAGAGGCCTTAGATGAGCAAGAGCCACCTAGTATCATGCTCTAATATCCTTCTAAAGTAAGCTTGATTATCATTGATGAGGCCTATGTTGTTTCACCTAGAATATGCCTATAGTTGTTTGATGGTGAACCATGATTATGTTGATGCTGGTGATTATGATATTGATGATGATGCTTATTTTAATTTTTATCCTTCCTTATAAAATTGTCAACTTGAGAACTTCTTGATAGTCATTATGAATACCTCCTTAGTTAAGAGGGAGTGTCGAATTTTTGTAACAATGGTTAGTCTTCATAATTTATATTTTCGTTTGTTATGTATTTATTATAAGAATGTTCTTCACACTGAAAAGAAAACTATATTATTAATAGTTTTCAAAGAAAAATTAGAAGACTTGTTCTCCAAGACCTTCCAAAGAAAATTTGAATTTTAGATTTTTGTTTTTGGCTCCACAAGATGACCAAGTCTCCCCTGCTATGATTAAGTCAGCTATGCCCTAGGAGGCACCTATTCAGACCCTCCAAGAAGTTTATGTTGGAAATACTGAGAGGGGGGTGGATCAATATTTCTCTTCAATTAGTTGATTTTAGCTTCACAGAGTATTAATTATCATTACCATCAAATAAAAAATGAATTAGCAAGACCATTCAGCAATGCATAACATCCAAGACAATACACAATATAGTTTTAGGTGGAAACCCTTCCGGGAGAAAAACCACCGAATGATCCTTAATATAGGTCTTCAAAAAATTTACATCAATTAGGAAGCTCCAACTTCCAAGATTTTTAGCATCACCTGAAAAAGGCTGCAACCCCTGATTTACCAGCTCTAACTGGAATAATTCTCCAATGCGTTTGTTTACCAACTCCAACTAGAAGGATCATCCAATGCCTTGATTAACCAACCCCAACTGGATGGACACTCCAACACCTTGGTTTTATCAACTTCAACTGCAAAGATGTTCCAACACCTTGCACAAGCTCTAACATGCCCTAACACCAACCTTGTCCTAAAGTGTTCTCATGCTCCAACCTGAAGGAGACTCCACTCTCTTCATTACACCACCCCGCCACCCTATTCAGCATGCAGACCATGATGGACCACATTTCACAAATTTTAGAGTAGATCCACATGTGCACAACAAAATACAATACAACTTTTGCTCAATAATCAAATCTACTTTTTCTCAATATATATACTGATAGTTTGTCCTAACAACTTACATAAAGAGTCAATTCTTTTCTCAACATATTTATAACAATAACTGTTAGTGGCTAATGAGATCTCTGTGACACAAAATCTCACTTAGCAACATATTCAAACCTTGGAAACATCTCAACAACACGAGATCCCTTCTCATCATACATATAAAAAAAACCAACCTACTCAATCAATCAACTAAACACAACTCTCCTCATGAAAACCTCCAGATACATCATGTGACTCATATAACCATGCATCTTGTTGATTTTCTAGGTTACCTGCTAGAATTAGGTTTTTCCTCACCTGATAACTACTTCAATGATCAATTAAACATTATATTTTACATAGCATTAAATTTCATATCGTTTAGATAGTTATACAAAAGAAAAACATCAACTAATAAGCATGAAAGAGCAGTAAAGTAACCATGAAATAATGAGACAAGATACATAGAATTAGGCACATAGCCAAGGAAAAACCCACAAGGGGAAAACCCATAAAACATTCTTCCTTACGAGAGAGAGAGAGAGAGAGAGAGAGAGAGAGAGAGAGAGAGAGATAGAGAGAGAGAGAGTTTCCAAATTCATCTATACATCATAACTAATAATAGTACACTGATAACCAAACTAGAAACTAGAATCATGATGAGGTGCCCTGTCAAAAACCATGTTTTGAAATTTCAGCCCTCCCTAGAATTTCGGCCTCTTTGGGAAATTTTGGCCCTCCTTTTGAAATTTCACCCACCCTATAATTTTTCTAGATTGGAGATATGTGTGACAAAATTGTTTGTACAAATGAGGAGAAATGATCTCCTTTATATAACTGTCAAGTGGGGTCGAATGGGTGCCTCTTAGGGGCCCAACTAACCTAATAAATTTTGGAGGAAAATTTTGAATTCAAATTTTAATTTCTTTTTCAAGATGAAAATACTGAGCATCACTACCATATCTTTCAGCACTTCCTCTTAGATAGGGAGGAACTTCAATCTTCCCAACTAATTTTAGGTCTCATAGCCCACAACCTAAGGAAAAGATCATCAGTCTAATCATAAGGAAAGGTGCATAATATCCATCTCAAATCATCTCCCTGACCACGTGGTGTCACAACACAAAGCCTAAGTGAGGAGCCAACAACACATATCTCAGACCATAAGGCCTCACGACACACAACCTATAGGAGGAATGAAAAGAACATCTCCCACACCATAAGGTTGTTGGAATTATGAGACAAGTGTTGTCCTTGATGGAAAATCACACAGATGATAGATTATAGTGCAGAGAAAAGTTCACGTACTTTCATGAAGAGAAAAGTTCCTTTCATGTAGAGAAAAGTTCACGCACTTTCATGCAGAGAAAAGTTCCTTTCATGCAGAGAAAAGTTCCTTTCACTTCATGCAGAAAAGTTCCTTTCATGCAGAGAAAGTTCACGCACTTTCATGAAGAATAATTTCCTTTCATGCGAGAAAACGTTCACGCACTTTCATGCAGAGGAAATTTCCTTCATGCAGAGAAAAGTTCACGCACTTTCATGCAGAGAAAAAGTTCCTTTCATGCAGAGAAAATTTCCTTTCATGCAGAGAAAAGTTCACGCACTTTCATGCAGAGAAAAGTTCCTTTCATGCAGAGAAAAGTTCACGCACTTTTATGCAGAGAAAAGTTCACGCACTTTCATGCAGAAAAAAGCGCACGCACATGGGAAATCTTATGGTTGGTTCATGGTATTAGTCCGACAGTTTTTGATCCTATGGTTTTTGTCCATGCTATTGCATCCAAAAGAGTTGAACCTAAGTATTGGGTCCATGGTATTGAATTTTTATGGTTTTTGGTCCGTGGTATTGTGAAAGGCCTAAGGCTATAAAAGAGGAAGGAGATCATTTGGCAAGGAATATTCTGAATCATTGAATATCTGATAAAGTGCTAGATCTAGAATACTGTGATTGGGTTATGGTGGAAATCTAGATCTGAATGAAGAAGGAACTTGAGCGCAAGGAGCAGGATAAGTTCTATTGATGGGTCAAAATCTTAAGGTTGGAATAGTGGTATCTCTATATGATTTTGATCTGTGATACGTGGTGCACACTTGATCTATAAATCTGATAATCTGGGTTAACTAATATCTGAATGTTTGAAAGAATAAATTTATAGATCTGTATGTAGGTTCAGTGAAGCGAAGGCACATATACACATTGTTGTTGTAAGGGAAAGTTGCATATACGCAGGTCAGTATTGACAGAGAAGCATATGCACGCAGGTTTCTGAATAGTGAAGTAGCGTGCATCTCTTGATTTATGTTCTAGCTGATTCTGTTTATTGCTACAGTGTTCTAGGTTCAAAAGTGGGGTGTGATTACTATTATTATGATCTAGGTACAGTCGTCAGAGAAGTGTTTATTTTGATTCAGTTTTGATTGGTGAAAAGGTGATTGGTTGATTTAGAAATTGATGATGCTAGTATTGATTGTTTTATGCTTCAATGATATTGATGGGTCCAGTATGAAAATGGATGAAACATGGCCTTCAGATTATGGTGTTGAGCTTCAGGAGTATCCAGTCTGAAAATGTATTAAACGTGGTACCTGGAGGAAGAAAGAGAAGGTTGTTGCCTTCTGTAGGTCGGCACCTATGTACTGGTACATTAGCTAGTACAAGAGCTAAGGGGGTGGTAGCTCCCTTCCAGTAGCAACTGGAGAACGAGTAAAGGTTGGAGCATTTCAGTAGGCTAGCACCTACGTACTAGTAAGTGGATCGGCTAGTACAAGAGCTAAGAGGGTTGTAGCTCCCTTCCAAGAGAGTCTGGAGAACGAGAGAAGTTTGTAGTCTTCTGCAGGTAGAAGCCTGCGTACTGGTATAAGATTGCACCAGTACAGTACTATTGTAAAAGAAGTTTCTTATTAAAAGAAGATAGAGATGACTTGCAGCAGGTGGTTTTCACCCACATTGGGTTTCCACCTTATATCATGGTGTTCATGTGTGCTTCTTGTGTGTGATGATTTGTTGTGTTTTACTGCACCTGCTTACTATACATATGGTTAAAGAAGTTCTGATGCACTAACTAAAGATCAACATTTAATGGATTAATTGAATCATAAGTATTATGGATATACGCTAGTTGCATTAGACATAGTTGCGTATACACGCGGGTTCCCTTAATTGAAGTAGCATATATGTATCTAAGTATAGAAATGAAAAAGTTTTATTGATTTAATAATACTGATTCACCCCCCCTCTTAGTATTATTTCCAACAATTGGTATCAGAGAAAGTCCTTTAGTAGAAGCTTGATCGCTTGAAGGAGATCCGTGGAACTATGGGAAAGAAGCTTAAGAAGAAAGCACCTAAGAAGAAGAAGACATCTTAGAAGAACTATGACAGTGGGTGTATGGATTGGGGAATATGTGGAAGAAGCACATTAGGTTCAGAATCACTTCAAAATGAAGATGAACAAAGCTATCAGGTATGAATTTGTTATCCTTTGGTGATACATCTATTTATCCTCTTAAAGATGATGAAAGTGATAGTGAAACAACTGAATTTGCGCTTATGGGTGACCAAGAAAGATATCAAATAGAGGTAGAATTTAAAAGCCTTACAGAGAAAATTAGAGATCAACAAGATCTGTTAAACAAGAAGGAATGTGCCTTTAAAGAAGAATCTACCAAACTAAAAGCTCAACTAGAGGAGGGAAATAAGGTAAGGAAGTTATTCAAGGAAAAATGTCAAAAGTTGCAGGATGAAGTGACATCATTAAGAAATGAAGTCAATGAAAAGGAGCACAATCATCAAGAAACTCAGAGATAGATCCAGTTATTATGAAAGGCTTGAAGCTACAATCCGCTCGCTAAAGGAAGATCTTGAAGAATCAAAGAAGCAGAATAAAGGATTACTCCAAGCTATTGAAAAACAAGAGAACGAAGTTCTTGAATTAAGACATCAGTTCGAAGGAGGAAGGAAATGTGAGGAGAACATAAAGAAGAAGTATCGTGAAAAGGAAGAGCATCTTCAGATTGAGGTAAATATTCTAAATGATAAATTAGAAGAAAAGGATAAGCTCTTACAATTTCAAGGCAGTACTAAAATTTTGGATGATATTCTTAGTAGTCAAAGGTCTCCTGCTATCAAAACTGGTATTGGTTTTTATGAATCCGCTGAAGGTGAATCTAGATCACAAGGAAAGGCAAGGAACTCTAATGAGAAATCTGAAATGCTCAACAAAGAGATGAGAGGAAAACCCCATCAACAGCCAAGGAAAGAAATACTTCAAAGAAAATATTTTACTCCTTCGATGAATAATGTTGAATGTTATGTATGTCATAATCTTGGACATGTTGCAGCCAGATGTAGAAGAAGAATGGTTCAAGATCATCACACAAAAATATCATCACATTACTTTCAGGGATATTGTTTTTCTTGCAATATGTTTGGTCACAAAGCTATTGATTTCTACAGAAGGAATATGAAACATGTAAGGTGTTATGCATGTAACAAGCTTGGACATATAGCAAAGGAATGCAGGAATATAGTACGGGCACCATATCAAAAGGAGAAAACTTCATCACACTTGAAGATATGGAAGAAGAAGGAAGTACAGTTAGAAAGATGTGGCACAACACAATATACTCAGACACATCACAACACAGACATAACAGACTCAGGGGGAGCTGAAAATATAAAACGGCAGTGTCCTGAATCTCATACGCAAGTTCCATGTATAGAAGTTGCATATATACATGAGTTGACCACTCCGCAGTCGCGTATATGTTAGTCTGAGGAAAAGAAGTAGGGATAGGGCTCAAGAAAAAGGGTCTAATAGGATGCAGTCCATTTGCTCTGTTTGATAATAGTTACAATCTGCTAATGATGTGTGGAAATGTCTTGATACTCCTAAGAAGTTTAGAAGTATTTTTTATCCTAACTTGATGATGATGAAGTCTTGATGCTTATTGCTGATACATGAATGATCAGATCTGACAGTGAACAGATGGTACAGGTTCGGGGGGAGCATATGCTTGGCATTATGGTTAGTAGTCCTTGGTGATGATGCTTATATGGATAAGCGATATATCTTGCTATGGTTATGAGTTGTCCATGACAAAATCTCATATGTTTCTTGGGGTTACATAGTTGATGTTCAGATCAGATTTGTGATTGATTCTTTGATAATGCATATATGGTGCTTACATGATGATCTTCATAAGGATAAGGAGAAGTACAAAGCTTGTATACACATCTTCATTACTTGATGATGAGTCTATCATATGCTGCTGTCGTCATATGCGTAAAGATCATATAATATAGTTAATGCAAGTCTCCTATAGTTCTTGGCTCTCATGTGGATGAGGATTGTTGCGGTTGATGATCTTGAGCTAAAGATACATAGAACTATATACAATGTCCCCGAATGATGATACATGGATGATATATAAGATCATGCAGATCTTGATGTTGATGAGATGGCTATGATGTCTTTCAAGAGGATGAGTTGATATCTATATGCAGACATATCTTGCTACAAATGGTTGTACGCAAGTTTTATGAAGAACATCCACGTATATACGCCGGTTTATGTGGATGTAGTCGTGTATATGGTGTTTTTGAAGGAAATCAGTGGGGACAGACTCTGGTTGAAGGAAGTCTGATATGGGTCTGACAGAGACCATCTGAAATAGGTTCAGGAGGAGCAGATAAACTTCTAATAATGCATTGTTTGCATTATCTTGGAAGCTCTTGGTTCAAGTTCACATCTGTTGTTGGTTTCAGGTACAAAAGGAGAACAGAAGGAAAACATGGTTGCTGATCTGAATAGTGATTGACAGATGCTGTTGATTGATGACTTTCATATCTTGCTCTAGATATTTCGTCTCTATGTCATATATGTCTTTTGTTATCAAGGTCATATAACGGCCTATTTTTGGTTTCCCCCCTATGCCTGGGATGAATGATGCAATGTACTTGTTTATCATGAGTAAATTTCTGGTGTAAGCCCACTTGGTTGGGTGGATGAGTCAATATTTGTATATCCTCACTTGGTTGAGAGATGTATGTATGTATGAGTCTTTGGTGATAGGAAGGTCATTTATGATAGAGTCATGTTCTTCTTGTAGAACATCTTTTTTCAGATCTTGCCTACAGTCAGGGGGAGCATGAACAACACACTTCAGCAATGCAGAGACTTAGCATGTACTCAGGGGGAGCTTGGATAGATTGGTACAGCTTGGCATATACAAAGGGGGAGCTCATTCAAAAATTTCAGCAGGCACTCAGGGGGAGTATGGACAGCGGAATGTTTATCAAAGGAAGAGAATATCTTGGTCCACCCTTTGCCCTTGATGTCAAAGGGGGAGAGTGATTTGGTATTGTTGCCATCAAGTCCAAAGGGGGGATTTTTGGCATTATGATGCATGTGTTGTACTTGATGGCAACCAACTCATATAAGATCAACTCACTTATATATATCTAGATGAATCTATGGAAGAGATATCAGATGTGACAGAATACACAGGATGCAAGATAGCTCAAAGGAATCAGATGACAATTATCAGTATGACAAGTTAGCTTTTCCATCAAGTCCAAAGGGGGAGATTGTTGGCATTATGAGACAAGTGTTGTCCTTGATGGCAAATCACATAGATGACAGATTATAGTGCAGAGAAAAGTTCATGCACTTTCATGAAGAGAAAATTTCATTTCATGCAGAGAAAAGTTCACGCACTTTCATGCAGAGAAAAGTTCCTTTCATATAGAGAAAATTTCACGCACTTTCATGCAGAGAAAAATTCACGCACTTTCATGAAGAGAAAATTTCCTTTCATGCAGAGAAAAGTTCACGCACTTTCATGCAGAGAAAAGTTCCTTTCATGCAGAGAAAAGTTCATGCACTTTCATGAAGAGAAACGTTCCTTTCATGCAGATAAAAGTTCACACACTTTCATGCAGAGAAAATTTCACACACTTTCATTCAGAGAAAAGTTCACACACTTTCATGCAGAGAAAAGTTCACGCACTTTCATGTAGAGAAAAGTTCATGCACTTCATGCAAAGAAAAGCGTACACACATGGGAAGTCTTATGGTTAGTTCATGGTATTAGTCCGACAGTTTTTGATCCTATGGTTTCGGTCTGTGGTATTGCATCCAAAAGATTTGAACCCAAGTATTGGGTCCATGGTATTGAATTGTTATGGTTTTTGGTCCATGGTATTTTGAAAGGCCTAAGGCTATAAAAGAGGAAGGAGATCATTTGGCAAGGCATCTTCTGAATCATTGAATATCTGATAAAGTGCTAGATCTAGAATACTGTGATTGGGTTATGGTGCAAGATCTGAGATTGAATGAAGAAGGAACCTGAGCGCAAGGAGAAGGATAAATTTCTATTGAGGGTCAAATCTGAAGGTGGAATAATGTAATCTATAAGATTTTGATCTGTGATATGTGGCACACGCTTGATCTATAAATATGATAATCTGGGTTAACTAATATCTGAATGTTTGAAAGAATGAATTTATAGATCTGTATGCAGGTTCAGTGAAGCGAAGGCGCATATACACATTGTTCTTGTAAGGGAAAGTCACGTATACCCAGGGCGGTATTGACACAGAAGCGTATGCACACAGGGTTCTGAATAGTGAAGTAGCGTATATCTCTTGATTTATGTTCTAGCTGCTTCTGTTTATTGCTACAGTGTTCTGGGTTCAGAAGTGGGGTGTGATTACTGTTATTATGATCTGGGTACAATTGTCAGAGAAGTGTTTATTTTGATTCTGTTTTGATTGGTGAAAAGGTGATTGGTTGATTCAAAAATTGATGATGCTAGTATTGATTGTTTTATGCTTCAATGATATTGATGGATCCAGTATGAAAATTGGATGAAACGTGGCCTTCAGATTATGGTGTTGAGCTTCAGGAGTATCCAGCCTGAAAATGTATGAAACATGGTACCTGGAGGAAGAAAGAGAAGGCTATTGCCTTCTATAGGTCGACACCTACATACCAGTACATCAGCTAGTACAAGAGCTAAGAGGGTGGTAGCTCCCTTCCAGTAGCAGCTGGAGAATGAGTAAAGGTTGGAGCATTTTAGTAGGCCAACACCTACGTACTAGTAAGTGGATCGGCTAGTACAAGAGGTAAGAGGGTTGTAGCTCCCTTCCAGGAGAGTCTGGAGAACAAGAGAAGGTTGTAGCCTTCTACAAGTAGAAGCCTGCGTACTGGTATAAGACTGCACCAGTACAATACTATTGTAAAAGAAGTTTCTTATTAAAAGAAGATAGAGACGACTTGCAGCAGGTGGTTTTCACCCACATTGGGTTTCCACCTTATATCATGGTGTTCATGTGTGCTTCTTGTGTGTGATGATATATTATGTTTTACTGCACCTGCTTACTATACATATGGTTAAAGAAGTTCTGATGCACTAACTAAAGATCAACATTTAATGGATTAATTGAATCATAAGTATTATGGATATACGCTAGTTGCATTAGACATAGTTGAGTATACACGCGGGTTCCCTTAATTGAAGTAGCGTATATGTATCTAAGTATGGAAATGAAATTTTTTTATTGATTTGATAATACTGATTCACCCCCCCCCACCCCCTCTCAGTATTATTTCCAACAAAGGTGTCACGACACACATCCTATAGGAGGAATCAATAATACATCTTCCATATGACAAGTTCTCATGACACACAACCTACAGGAGGAATAAAAGATACATCTCCCAGACCATAAGGTCTCATGACACACAAATTACAAGAGGAATCAAGAATACATATCTCGGACCACAAGGTCTCATGACACACAACTTACAAGAGGAATCAACAATACATATCCCGAACCACAAGGTCTCAGGACACAACGTACAGGGGGAATCAAAATTACATCTCCCAGACCACAAGGTATCATGTCTCACAGCCTACAAGAGGAATCAATAATACATCTCTTAGACCACAAGGTCTCACGGCACACAACCTATAGGAGACGGTCCATAATATGATGTTATGTAATTATTTATCCTTCTTCAAGGAGATTCTTAGTCATATTTGAAAATGTAACTAGTATTGATCTTCATAATTATTATTTGTCTCACATCGTGATGTAATTTATTGATCAAAAGAAGAAATAAAAATGTAAAAGAAAGATTGTTTATAAAGCATGGGTTTCATGCTTATGTCATTGGGTCAAGAGTTCAAGCATGCATTCTATGCTTCTAGGTCTTTGTCTTGATTCATGGTCATTGTAATTACGTAAAATATCCATTTGGGTACTTATATCAAGTAAATAAAATTTATTTTTGAATATTGAATAGTCTAGGTGAGCTCCCAAGAACAAGTTGGCTAGCCAGTGGAAGTATGTTGATTTTGGGTAGCATTGGATGTGATATAAACCTCAAATTTTGCAAGGAGGATTAGGAATAGGTATTCCAAAAACCCAGAAATATTTTTGGGAAATTCCACTCAAAAGTGATTTTACTAAAATAATTAATATTTTTAATGGGGTTCCTAAGTCTAAACTTAGGAAAATTAAAATATTAATGGGTATTAATCTAATCAGGGGTGAAACTTCTACAGAAAACCACAGATCAATCCAAAATGATCTTAGCTTTTGATTAATATGTAATCTAGGACGTTGGTTGCCCAAAAATAAGATATAAGAAGGGAATTGAGGGTCATTTGGAAAACAAACCAAGCAAATACTCAGTTGCCCAAGAAAATTGATTTTCTCACTAGTCGAAGTTCGACAAGAGAAAATTGATTCAGAGGGAAAGTTACAGGTGGAGGAGATAAAAAGAGGGTTCAAAATCAGTCAAAGATGTAGGCACAAAGACGTAGAGTAGTGGAAGGAACATTTCTGGGTAGATTGATGTTGGGAGAGGTAGCACTAGCCTCAGTGACACATGCATTGTGCAGGCCAGTCCAGAGGCTAGAGAAAGTGACAAGAAAGTCAAAGAGACACAGAGGGTGTAGGAACCTCTCTCTCATGTAAGATACTTTTTCAAGAACATATGTCAATATTTCTCAGAAAACCTTGTTCTATACTGCTGGTGTAATTTGTACATGTTGATTTTTGTTGAAGAATAATAAAACCTTCATCTGTTGCACCAGTTTTCCCGCATTGGGTTTTTCTGGGGACAATTGTCCAAAAATAATTGTGTCATATGTGTGTCTATGTGCCAAAATTTTACTTACATTCACTTTTTGCAATGTTTTAATTGTGAATGATACAGTAGAATATGTTTCGGTATTTTCCATAAGAATACAGTGGATAACTTATTTCTGAAGTAATAAGTAGAAGAAATAACATTAATCACTGCAGTAGGATTTCTATTTTAGAAATTTTCACATGGTATCAAAGTTACAGGGAAGTAGAAGAGAGAAGTCAAAGGATCTAGTGCTGAGAAAAGAAGGGAAGTCGAAATTCCTACAAGGGAAGAAATTCAAATCTCCCAGAGGATTATGCAGTTAAAACCAAGGAGATTGGATTTCGTGGGAAAATTCTCTCTATGTGAGTTGATAGAGAGGTAAGTATTTTCCAATCAAAATTTATCAGTGGTAGCGCAATAGAAGATTCAACAAGGAGGATTATTTCAGGTGGGACAAATTTTTCCTACAACAATTGTTGGGATAGGTTAGCATCAAAAATTGGCACAATATGGATACTCAAAGTGTCTTAGATTTATCTTCCAGATTAGATGAAGAATTTGCATAGCTAGCTAATTCAGCATCAGCGCATGTTTGGTACATTGATAGCAGGGCTTCAGCTCATATGATTGGAGTACGAGAACATTTCTCAACCTATCAAGAAGAATAGATGGACTTCCAAATAATGATGGGAAACATAACGAAATGTACTTCAGTAGGGAGAGGCACCATAGCTTTTCAAATGGAAGTAGGGACTAACATCTGAGCCACAAATGTTTTGCATGTGCTAGGATTAGGAATGAATATAATCTCAGTGTCCTAGTTATAGGAAAACAGATATGATGTATACTTTATTGGGAAGAGAGTATATGTTAAGCATCGTGGTTGGAAGAAGAAAAAGCAAATCGGGATTCGAAGAAACAAGTTATATAGGTTGTAACTCGAATCTCCAATGGCACTGAAACAACTATTATGGTGAGAAGGAGCGAAGTGAACTATGGAATAGACGAATGTGGCACTTACACCATGGAGCACTGAGGATGCTCAGAGAGACTGTTACAAGGGTACCAGTCCTAGGTAGTGAACATGATGACTTGTGCAGAAGATGCGTGCTAGGAAAGTATGTTGAAGCAACTTTTTAAAGAAGTAACAATAGAGAAAAGGATGTATTAGGATTAATACACTCAGATATCTGTGGTCCTATGTCCACAAGGGATCTTAGTGGTGGCGAATAATTTGTCACTTTTATTGATGATCACTCCAGAAAAACCTGGATCTATTTCTTAAAGGATAAGGATGAGGTCTTTCATCATTTCCGAGAGTTTAAGGCTCTTGTTCAAAATATGACAGGGCAAAAGATAAAGATATTGCGTTCAGATAATGCTGGAGAACATACAGACAAAGATTTCATAGAGTTTTGAGCAAAGGAGGGCATCAAAAGAGAATGGACAATTACATATAATCCGAAGCAGAATGGAGTGGCAAAACAAAAGAACCAAAATATTATTGGGGCATCCAAAGCCATGTTGTATGATCAAGATTTTCCTAAGTATCTATGGGCAGAAGCTTGCAACACGATAGTATATATTCATAATAGAATTCCTCATAAAGCATTGGGGAAGAGAATGTTCGAAGGAGTATTCTTAGGGAAGAAGTCGGGAGTTAGTCATCTTAGAATATTCAAAAGCATGGATTATTGTCACATTCCAAATGCGAAGGGTAACAAACTAGATCAGACTACAGAGAATGGGTATCTCATAGGATATAGTGAGACCTCAAAGGCATATAGAATCTACATTCCAGACAGCGATAATATTGTAGTAAGATGGGATGAAAAGTTCATGGAAGATAGAGCTTTCAGGAAATCTTATGAAATGTCTGCAGAAGATCAATCAAGAGATGTTCTATTAGTCTAAGAGTAGTAGGGGTAACAAGAAGGATAAATAGGAGATCATACACCTGGGTCAAGTATAGTAGCCAATATTTCCTCAGAGGGAGGAAATGTTGATTCTCCTCGACGAATAGAACAACAAGATTAGGAGGAAGAATTGGTTGAGCCTCTCACCACTAGTGGTAGAATGAGCAGAGACGTGCAACAGACACTGAGGAACACATAGGAGTTTGTTGGAGCTCAAGCAGGCACCTAGAGCATAGTATGGTCGAATTGATAATTACTTGCAGCAGTTGGGATTTGTCAATAGTGATGTTGATCCCAATCTCTACTACTTACTAATAGAGAATGAGCCACTTATTTCGGTACTATATGTAGATGACGTGTTCCTAACTAGATCATCTAGGTTCATCCAGGACTGTAAGAAGAATCTTGAAGTCGAATTCGTTATGAAGGAATTGGGATTGATGCATTATTTTCTAGGGTTGGAAGTTTTGCAAAAGAATGGGGAGATATTCCTTAGACAAGGAAGGTATGCTACACATATTCTGAAGAGATTCATAATGCACAATTGTTGACCCATGGCTACTCCCATGATAAACAACTGGAAGAAAATAGATGCATCTAAGGATAAAGAAGCAGATCCCACCTTGTACATACATCTCATTGGGTCGCTTATGTATCTGGTCAAAACTAGGCCAGACATTTGTTTTGTTTTCAACACTCTTAGTTAGTTCATGGTGGAACCAAAAAGGGTGCATTGGGAAATAGCAAGACACATGCTTAGGTATGTATGTGGAACAATAGGATATGAGTTGAAGTACTCGAGAGGGAAGGATATCAGCTTGGGTTCATTGATTCAAATTGGGTAGGTAATTCAGTAGACTGAAAAAGTACCTCAGGGTATTGTTTCAGTGTTGGATTAGGGATGATATCTTGGTGCAGTAGGAAGCAAAAATTGGTAGCACTGGTTTCAGTAGAAGAAGAATATATGGCAGTCAGCACAGCTATGTGTGAAGCCATATGGCTCAAAAAATTGATTGTGAGCCTATTCAGAAAAAGGATGGAGGCGACCATGGTTTACTACAATAATCAAAGTTGCATCAAACTCTTCGTGAATCTAGTATTTCATGATTGGCCGAAACATATAGATACCATTATCACTTTATCAAAGACTATGTTCAGCGTGGGGTAGTACATCTACTATATGTTCCCACAGGAGAGCAGGTGGTTGATATACTAAAAAAGGCTCTTGGAAGAACTAAGTTTATTTAGTTTAGAAAGCAGTTGGGTATGGTTGAAAATTTGTTTCAATAGCAGCAGTAGGATGCAGTGTAGATGCGATTGGTAGTGGTAGTGCCAACAACAACACAGATGCAACAATTTAGAGGGAGTTGTAGTACAAATGTAGCATTGACAGTGGTAGTGTCAAAGACAACAGTATAGTAGTAGCAGCATCGCAGTAGTTGGTAGAAAACATGTCATACATCAACAACGTAGAGGACAATGCTTCAGAGCAGAGTAGTATGCAGTAGCAGTGTATTACTAGAGCACATTCCTTGCTAATATGGAGTGTTGATTTGGGGTAGAATCAGATGTGCTCTAAGCCTCAAATTTTGTAGGGAGGCTTGGGCACAGGTATTCCAAAAAAATCATAAAGCATTTTGGGAAATTCCACCCAAAAGTGATTTTATTTAAATAATTAATATTTTTAATGGGGTTCCTAAGTCTAAACTTAGGAAGATTAAAATATTAATGAGTATTAATCTAATCAGGGGTGAAAATTCTAGAAAAAACCATGGATCAAGCCAAAATGATCTAAGACTTTGATTAAGATGTAATCTAGGTTGTTCATTGCCCAACAGGAAGATATAAGAAGGGGCTTGAGGTTCGTTTGGAAAACACACAAGGAAGATACTCAATTTCCCAAGAAAAATGATTTTCTTATTGGTAGAATTTCGACAAGAGAAAATCAATTCAGAGGGAGAGTTGCAGGTGGAGGAGAGACAAAGAGGTTTCAACATCAGTTACAGAGATAGGGACAAAGACGCAAAGAAGAGGAAGGAACAACGCTGGGCATATTGATGTTTGGAGAGGTGGCGCTGGCCTGAGTGATGCATGAATTGCGTGGGCCAGTCCAGATGTCAGAGAAAGTGACGCTGGGAAAGCCAGAGAGACATAGAAGGTGGACGAACCTCTCTCTTCGGTCAAATACTTGTTCAGGAATGTCTGTAAATATTTCTCATAAAGCCTTGTTCTATACTACTCGGTGTAATTTGTACATGTTTATTTTTGTTGAAGACTAATAAAACCCTCATCTTCTACACTGGTTTTCTTGCATTGGGTTTTTCCGCGGACAATTGTCCAAAAATAACTGTGTCATTGTGTGTGTATATGTGCCAGCATTTTACTTACATTTACTTTCTACAATGTTTTCATTGTGAAGGATGCAACAGAATATGTTTCAATATTTTCCGTAAGAATACAGTAGATAACCTATTTCTGAAGTAATAAGTAGAAGGAATCATATTAATCATTGTAGTAGGATTTCTATTTCAGAACTTTTCACAAATTTGACATAGAGTGGACTTCAAAATCCACTTGGAAGGCTATGTAAAGAAATATTTTTTCCTCCTTAGAGACACACATTTGCGCACTACTTGAAAGAGATTATCTACAATTTGGAGAAGCATGTGGAGGTCATTAAAAAGCTAGATGAGCCTTGAAAGGAAGATGTTTTGAAGTCATTAAACATCTGATGTTTTAGTCTTCTGAAATCTGAAATATGCGAGGTCCCTAGATTTTGCTAAAGTTTCCATAGGGTCAAAGTTGCACAAGTGGAGAAGTTGAAGTTGCAGATGTGAAGAAGACACTCTTTGTTGGTTGGTTTACTTGTATCTTGGTGAGAGCTTTAGGTCTTGTGTTGGGTCTTGGAAGTCTCCTTTAAAGTTGATAAGAAGAGAAGTTTTCATGGGTTTTCCCCTTGGAATGGTTTTTCCCTAGCATGAATCCTAGATCTTGTGTTCATGTGATCTTTATTGTTTTTTGGAATTTATTTAATGATGAAAACATACTCATAATTAAGAAGGAAAACATAATATCATAATTAAATTTAATGTAAGGAAAACATTAAATTAACAATGCTGCCCTAATCAGTTTTCCAACAAGTCATTCATGTTTCTTCACATTAGAAACAAGTTCAACATCATAAATGTAGCCATGGTGGATCACAACATTTGTTTGTTCATTCAGCTTTAGCCAGGGCTTCTCTTAGAATAAAACATCAACAACTATCATCAGACAATAATAGACTTCAGCCATGGCTTCTCACAAAAGAAATCATCACAAATCATAGAAACGAATATCAATGTCTATAGTTGAGTCCAACAAATAAATGGCTTCTCATAAAAGCAGACAACAAGAACTATAGTAGAATCTAGCAGCAAATCATAATCGAATCCAACAAATGATAAGGGGCATCTCACAAGAGCAGGCATCAATGACCATAGTAGAATCTAGCAGATCATAATTGATTCCAACAAATGATAAGTGGCTTCAACATAAACAAACATCATCAGATAAATCAATGAACCAGTCAATCTCAGAGTCTTGCAAATTCTTAAAATCATTCATTAGGGAGATGTCGATGGACCTACAGTCCATTGTGCCAAGGATATTGCCAAGTTCATCCCTCAAAAGTAGCTCCCTCTTACAGAAAATTCTTCTACATAACATAAAAAGTCACGTGCTCATATTTGGCATATCTAGATCAAGATTAGTCTTCAAAAACTTCTAGCCACCTTCTTATATACGTGCTTCAACTAGGTTGATCTTGTATTCTCCCTCTAAGTACAGAGCCTATCATCAGTCTATTATTTTTGTAGCATCAAACAAGTGTTCTAGTCTCAAATTTGGTCAGAGTGTCTAAGAAACACAAGATCTCCAAAACCCAAAAACGGTTTAAAGAGAAATCACCTAGAGATAGCTCAATTAAGTTAATTGATCAATAATTAAATATTTTCCAAGTCTACCATAGGAAAAGTGAATAAGTAACAAAAATTAATTGAGAAAGGTGAGATTTCTCCAAAAACTCATACGGATTGAGTTTGATATGATCTTAGCCATTGATGGGGTTCTAATCATGGCCACTGGTTCACCAACGAGAGATTATAAAACCAAATTGAAGGGTAGGTTGGATAATACACTTGTGAGGTCAAGTTCCTTGGAAGATCAACCTAGATAGCTGTAGAGATTGAGAAAGGGAGAGAAGTTTGAGCCAGAAGGGACACAAAGAAAAAGAGGGAGCAACAAAAGTGAATTCTAGAGGAATTTCCAATTCAAGAGAGAAACAACGAGAGGTTGATTTATTCCACTAGAGGTTGTGTAGGGATTACACAGGAAACTTCAGTGAGGTAGATCGATTTGGCTAAACAAGAGGTCAATTTAGTTTTTGGAGCTCAAGATAACTTTCCAGAGGGTTGGAGAATCACTTTCAGAGGCATCAATGGGCAAAACAACTTGATTAGAGGAAAATTTAGGCTATGCATGTGAGGGATTGCACAAGGGTTCTTGGAAGGCCCATTTTCTGAAGTAGGTTGTGTCGATATTTCTTGTGGTGAGGGGAAAATTCCATTAATAGTTTGGGCCAAATTATTTGTTGAGGATAGTTAGTTTGACATCCAAATTGTACTAAAAATTTTCACTATTGCATAATAATAATAAAACCCTCATCTGTTGTATCCATTTTCCCACATTGGGTTTTTCCCAGGACAATTGTCAAAAAATAACTGTGTTAATTTTATTTTCTGTGTGCTATCATTTTCTTTGTTTCTAGTGTATTTCTGCAACATATTTTATTTGTGAAAAATTGCAGTGTGATTTATTTGTTGTTTTCCATAGAAAATAAACTGCATAATTAATCAATTACAAGAATAAATTTCCAGTTGCTACAATTTAAGGAAATTTCACATGGTATTAAAACAAGTTTGACAAATCAAGACCTGAGTAGTGAAGAAGGAGAAATTTCGTAGTTTAGAGGAATCTAAGCAAATTTCTTCCAGGTTTGCATAGAGGTCCAATTAGGTAGTGCGAATTGTTGGGCAAGAAAAGTTCAAACAAGCTCAGTAGCAGTTCCAGCAGGTAGTGGTATAGGCGGAAGCAGTTTTGGTGAATAAATTGGTGAGTTCATTGAGCAGATATGAGCACATTGATTTTACAGCTACACCAATCATAGTAGATCAATGTTGATTGGAAGAGAAAATCACACAAAGGAATTTCTCAAAGAATTTCCAAATTCAGCTTTTTGGAGGAAATCCATGATTTCCAATTGGAGGAGGCCATAGCAGTTTTTCCAATCAACCAATGAAAACATAAGGAGAAACAAATCTTGTGCCAAATTCCAAATGACTTTTGAAAGGTTGAGCAAGTTTCCTAGTTGAGGTAGTAGGCAATGTGAGTACCCGAGAAGGATTTCCGGAGGTAGACAATAGCTGAATTGTGCATTCCATAAGGTAGTACAAGTAATAGAAGAGAGGCTGAGCATGAAGGAGAAGGAGATTTCCATATCCAATCTCCAGTTTATCTAGGTTTTGCAAATTTTGCAGCTTTCTAGAGATGACCATATGAGATTGTCAAAGGAGGTCATGCGAGTTAGCCAAAACGCGGATCTGGGCAGCAAATTGACTTCCAACCAGCGGGGACAGGTGCCACAGGAAGTGCAAGTTTCAAAGTGAAGTAGTTTCCCAGTAAGGTACAAGGATCGATAAGAGATAGTGGGGCACCAGATCTAGGTGGAAGTGGAGCTTGATACTTTAGTGTGTCAATATGGCCAATGTTTCATGCAGTTGCAACAAGGATATTCTAGTTATTGCAGCAATACCATCACCTTTGTTATGGGGGCCCACAGCATGATAGTAGCAGGTTTATTGTTAGCAGGTGCAATCGGTCATTCAGAAGACAATTGTAGAGCTAGTTGCAGTTTGGTACTTGAGAGACAGTTGCAGAACTAGTTATAGTGAAACAAGTAGTGTGAATTGGTCAGTTCCAGAAAGCAAGGCATAGTTTCAACCAAAGAGGTTTCTAGTTTTCGAGAGAAGGAAAGGAGGTTGAGTAAAATCTAGCAAATGAAGCTAATGGAGGTAGTGTGAATTGGCTAGCTACATAGAGAAAGGCACAATTCTAGCTAGATATAGTTATCCAATCTGTGTTGCTACAAGAAAGCAGCAGGAGGAAGAGTTTCAATAGGAAAGGGTTTCTGCAGACAAGATTGTTTTTCTCATAGCAGAATTATGCAATCTAGTTCGACATGGAAATAAGAGTATGAGTTACAGTGGAGAGGCTTTGTTAGAAGGGAGGAAGAGATTTCCTAATGGGAGATCAAGACTGAGAGGTAGTGTAGCTTCAGAGGGAGAAATACTATGGAAGTGTGGATCTTCAGAATCTGAGAGATCAATACATCCATACGTAGTTGCAGTGGTTGAAACAATGTGGTGGTAGTGTAGGAGCATCAATAATGTGAGATGAGATCGAGATGAAGACTCACTTTTGTAGTAGTTGCAGCAACAAAAAACAACAACTTCGACAAAGATAGATGAGTTAACCTCCAGGATGGAGGAGTTTGCATTGATAACGACTATACCTCTAGATTGAGGAGGAGCGTGAGGCTTTAGAGTTGCAATATAGGAAATGTCCAAGGAGGAGAACATCAAATAGGTGTTTCCTCTTAGATCATTACCTTCGATATAGGGGCCATAGTTTTTAGTAGTAGATGGATCATTACCCTTACTAGA
>APFE031109964.1:232387-262158 GCA_000404065.3 Pinus taeda | reverse complement strand
GGAAGCTTCTGCCAGCTCCCTGCAGCAGGAGCAAGATAAGGCAGCATTAGGAGAGGTGAGCTCCTCAGGGCAGCAGCAGAGGACAGCTGCAAGCATAAAAGAGTAATTCAAAGAGGCCAAAAGAAGGAGTGAGCCAATAAAAATTCGGCTCTACAATCACCTGCTAAACATGGCTCCTCCAAATTAGCAAAGGATCATGTCCGCATTTGATGTGCAAGAGGGCAAGATGACCATGAGCCACTTCACCCCGACAGTGCAGCAACCACAAACTGCTGCAGACTACATCAGGACTAATCTGGAGGTCCTGGCGAAAGACATCCACCCCATAGATTAGATCAAGCTTCACAAACAGACGGGTGAGATGGTCTATGCTAGTCTAGCAGACAAGACCTTGATCAATTACAGGCTGCAAAATAGCCTAAACAACACTGCAGCACAGCTTGAATTGGAGAAGGCATCCTCTCAAGCTAAAGATAACAGAATCAAGGCCCTAGAGGAAATAATCATAGAGTTATGGCATGACCCCAATGATGTTAAGGCTGTACAACAAGTCCTTAAGCTGAGAGATGCAGACATGGCTTCAATAAAGAAGAAACTGAAGATCCCCCCAACTCTCCACCCACAGACAGATGAGGTTGCCCAGCAGAGGCAAGAAAAGGATGCAGCTTCCTTATTAATGACATTATACAAGGAGCTGATTGAAACACAAGAGAAGCTGCAGGATACAGAAACCACATTGGAAGCAGCATTGCAGCGGAGGGAGGCAGGGCAATCTTCCAAGCCGCCTACAGAAGCAATAAACCTTGAGGAAACCCCTCAAGATACTATCCCTCCAAAGCAACAAGCACAGCAGGAAGCTCCAGACACCTCAGCACCAACAACAGAGCAGGCTGAAAGCCTGGACATGCAGAAGCTGAGGAAAGAAATACAGGTGCTGGAGGCCCAGATGTCAGAGCTCAACCAAGCCCATGACAACCTAGCAAAGATAAATGAGAAATATGACAAATCAAAGCAAAATGTGGCTGAGAGGGAAAGGGAAGTGAAGGCTCTGAAGAAGAGAATTGCAGAGCTAGAAAAAGAGCTCTCTTTTGATAAAGTTACAGCAGAGCTCAAGAAAGTTATCTGGACCACCATTGGACAATCAATAACCAACCAATGGGAATATATTGAGGCCATATATGAGAAAGTGGCACTCATTAGCAGAGCACGAAAAGAATTGCAGAGGGCAAGGGCATTTCTAGGAAATATGCCTGAGATTGCCCCCAAGATGATAGAAGTGCTCAATTACAGAAGTTCCCAGCTGGTGAGAATGGGAATTGGAAACAGGACTGAAACCATCTCTTTAATCAAAAGAGTCCTGACAATGAAGAACCTTATTCAGACCCTGGACAGAAGAATCCAGGATATGCAAGCTGACATCAACAAATTCCAGAATAGGTTCATGGCTTTGCAGGACAGAGGGCTCCCCAGCTTATTAGAATCAGGAAAATTACTCTCACATGAGAAATATGTCAAGAGAGTAAGCACTTTTGCAGCAACACAGATTGCTGAAGCACCAAGTACATCTTCAGGAGCAGGCCCAGTAACAGGGCAAATTCTTTTTGATAGATTAGATAATTTGTTTTTTATTAGAAATGAAGTTACACACATATTTGATGAGCCCCCTCACTTTTATAAGTATACAGAAGCTGATGAGACTATGGGGTCAATTTTGAAACATCAGTGGCCTCCATCAGATACATGGCAGGAATTAATAGCATTGCTTTTGAATCAAAGTTAAGTAATCACGACTTTCTCTTCAGCAAAAAGTTTGCATTGCATATACAGCTGGACAAAAGATACATCAGCAGATATGAAGATGCTGAGCCAACTCAGCACAGGTACTCGGCCGCAACAACAGCATCAGCAAGCACAGGTGGTAGGGCCAAGAAGACACAGGAAAGTGACAGTTGCACAGCATATCATTCAACAGTTATGATAAAGCCGCTCAACCTACTCCGCAAACCCCAAAGGTCAAAAATTACTCTGACGGGAGTTAAGAGCTTTTATAACTCATTTAAGATTGTAATTACTTCTCATCTACAGGCCATGTACGAGTGTAAGAAGATATTTCCCTCTCAGATGACTCAATGCCTGAGATATTTTTGTATTAGACTTCTATATATTCCCCCTCGCATTTGTTAGCAGGGGTTGGACTCCGGATGTAAGAAATCCCTTGATATCTCTTCTGTTACTCTTATGTTGTAAATCTTCAGACAGCTAATGCAAAAGATGATGGGATTTCTCCAAGCATTGTGTCTCTTGATGTCTTGATGGTGTATGGATCAAAGTTGCAGGATTCCTGTGTGTTCCATGGCTCAATAAGTTTTCTCGTTACTCTCTGTTACATATATGTTTGCTATACTTTCATATATCTTTCATGCTCTCCATGTACTCAATATCTAAATGGCAAGGAAAAAGAATAGTCCCAGGACTTAATCTTTGATTACCCTGAGCTCAATCCTAGCTATTTCATATGTTTTCTTCAGTTATGATATCGAAAGAGTAATTCTTCAGTACTACCTTTCATACCCTATCATCAGAGTGCTCTATTATTTCAGGAATTCAAGTAATTGCTCCTAAGTAATAGACTTCTTTCTTACTACCCAGCTTAGCAAAGAATCCTTCACTGCTCTTTGCTAGTTGTTTTTCATTCCACTCTCACAATTTACAGTTTGTTTTATGAAATACACACAGGCCCTGTAATTTCAGCTGCACTAAGCCAGGATTTCAAGGAAGCAACAGTTACAAACCCCATTTCCCAATGGATTAGTTTCATCTGCAGATAACGCTCTAAAAACTATCAGAGGCATCCTCCCAACCAAACATAAAAAACAATCAAACATTCACTTCATAACTAGCCTAAAATTTCATTAAAACAGTGACAAACCTTACATAGAGAGCCCTCTCTGATTATAGCTAGGCTAGAAGCTGTAGTCCAAAGATTGGTTAGTAGTTACCCCGGCCGTATTCCCTTGGGAGTCATAGGGAACAACCTGGGTGTTAACAAGCTGCACCTACGCTTGCCCAATCAGATTAGGAGAGAGAAGATGATGATATGAGTGATGGTGAAATGAGGCACAATGTCTCCTTCCTTTATATGCAACGTTGAGGTTTAGCTGGGGGTGTGCTACACACTTTAACTTGCTGGCCGGCCTTGACTAATTGTCAATAAATACAAACAAATTCATATCTCCATAAATACATGTCGGAATCCAATGATCATTAGATCAATCCTACACCTCTTGATGAGAGGATTCCAAGAAAAATATCAGCTTCCATAAATAAGATGAGCCACATGGAGTTTGTCCCTAATTGCCAATTTTAACACTCCCTCTCAACTAGGGAGAACTCCATCTGCTAATCCGTTTGTCTAGCGGTACTATCTCTATCATCAAATGCACTACCCTGCACTGCTTTGCTCTACTATGCTCTGTTGAACTATGAATAAGAAGAAATGATCCAGGATGTATCATGCCATCCTCTACTGACCCGAAGTCAGTCCCAATGAAGAGAGTGTGTCATACCACTCTCACTAATCCCATATCAGTTCCAAAAGAGAGTGAGTTATATCACTCTTACTGACCCGAAGTCAGTTCCAATTGATCCCAGATCAATTTCATCCTAGCATAGGGAGTATGATAGATACGTGATGCGTCCATCGGTACTACTATGGTCCCTATTCTCATTTTCCTACTCATTGGCTAGATGAGAGGTACTTCCCATGAGTCCCAGACTACATGGGTAGGATGTCTCGGCAAGAGAAGCATGAACCACTCATCCTACCTACATGTCGCCATAGGGTATTACAGGGGAAGTTTGAACCATTCATCCTATACACAGCGCACCACTAGGGGAGAGTGAGTCACACTATAGTCGCTTGTTGCTCCAAGAAGTACCTCAAGCCCCCCGGAGCTCCCAGAGCTCAATGTATGCATCATACAGGACCCTCATAAGAGGGTCCCTCAATGACTCCTAGTTGTTCTCGGAAAGTCAAGAATTTGACCTTTCCCAGGGGCTTCGTCAGAATTTCGGCGACCTGCTCATTTGTCCCAATATGATGGAATCTTATTGCTCCTTGTTGTACCATATCCCAGATAAAGTGGTACCTAATATCGATGTGCTTGGAGCGATCATGAAATATGGGATTCTCAAGTAAACGAATCCCACTCTGGTTGTCGCATAGGATCAAGATCGTATCCAGCATATGTCCAAAAAGCTCATTGAAGAGCTTCCTCAACTAGATAGCCTCACAGGAGGCCATACTCACAACAATGTACTCTACCTCAGCAGTGCTCAAAGCCACTGACTTCTGCTTCTTGCTCATCTAGGAGATCGAGGCAGAACCCAAGAGAAACAACACCCATAAGTGCTCTTTCAGTCCACCACACTACCTACCCAATCAGCATCAGAATATCCATGTAGCCTCACATCTCCGGTAGTGTATCTCAACCCATGAGTGATTTTGCCTTGAAGATATCTCAGAAGATTCTTGGCACAAATCCAATGTGAGCGATGAGGCTCAACTATTTATTGGCTCAACGTGTTGACTGCAAAATATATATCCGGACGAGAGTTCACCAAGAACATCATTGCTCCAGGAGTTGATGATACTCAGTAGAATTTACCAAAGCAGGTTCAGCGGCACTACCGCATAACTTCTTGAAGTTAAGCTCCATCGGGGTAGTCACGGGCTTGCAGTCCACCATACCAAATCTCTCCAATATCTTCACCACGTATTTTCCTTGAGATAGGAAAATCTCTCCTGGCTTCTGCCAAACCTCCAGCCCTAGGAAATAGTGCATCAGTCCTAGGTCATTCATCTCAAATTCAAAAGCCAACTCCCTCTTACATTTGTGAATGTGAGGGTCCGCACCTATCAGGAAGAGGTCGTCAACATACAACACCAGTATGAGAGGCTTATCATCCTCAACCTTAAAGTAAAGGTTTGGATCGGCTTCACTCCTAGTGAATCCCAACTTCATCAAGTAGCTATCGATCCTCTCATACCAAGATCAGGGTGCTTGCTTCAAGCCATAGAGATATTTATTTAACCTGCATATGTGAGATTCCCAATTATGAATCTCAAACCCTTTGGGTTGTTCCACATAGACTTCCTCTTCAATTGAACCATGCAAGAACACAGTCTTGACATCCATCTGATGTAGGTTCCATCCTTCCGAAGCAGCAAGGGATATTATCGAACGGATGGTGGTGTATCGGGCAAAAATTTAAAATATCTCGTCACAATCTACACCTTCCTTTTGAGAGAAGCCTCGAACAACAAAGCGAGCCTTATATTTTTCAGCACTCCCATTGGCTCCATTCTTTATTTTGTAAAGCCACTTCGAGGTGACAATTGTTTTATCATGGGGTCTCGGGACCACATCCCAGACATTGTTCTTCATGATGGACTCGTATTCCTCATTCATAGCATCCTTCCATACTTGATGCTTCACAACTTCTTCGAATGATGAAGGCTCATTTTAAATGATGATTCTCATAATGGTCAAGTATCCCTGATACCTGGTCAGCTTCCTACTTTCACAGAAAGTCCTTCTGGGTTCAATATGACCTTCAGCATCATCAAGTGTCCCCCTAATCCATGAGGGCCTATTCGTAGAAGAGAAAGGCTCTTGTGGAGGGGGATCAATAGGATGCATAGGTTCTTCCACGTCGGACATCGTCTCATCTTCCTTCTCATCCGGCTTCCTATTGTCAGCGTCTTTATCTTTCCTCATAATAGTAATATTGTCAACCTTGCTAAGAGCCATATCTTCGTCAAAGGTGACATCATGACTTATCTCGACTTCCCTTTTACTAGCCACATAGATTCTATAGGCCTTAGAATTTTCCCTATAGCCCACGAAGATTCCCTTCTTTCCAGATGCACCGAATTTGTTTCTTTTCTCTTTCGGCAAATGAAAATATATGGAACATCCAAAAATTCTAAAATGAGAGACATTAGGTTTCTTACCGATGAACATTTCTTTGGGAGTTTTGGAATCCAATGCTTGATGAGGGCATCAATTTTGAACATATACGGTGGTATTCTTAGCTTCGGCCCATAGAAACTTCGGAAGTCTTTGATCATGGAGCATCGAATGAACAACTTCCAAAATCATACGGTTCTTCCTTTCTGCCACACCATTATGCTCAAGAGAATATGGTGTTGTGGTCTCCCTCTTAATGCTAGCTTCCTTACAAAAGTCATGGAACTCATTGGATTCATAATTGGTCCCATTATCAGTCCTTAAGATCCTAATCCTCTTCTCAGTTTGATTCTCGATCAAGACTTTGAAGTGACAGAACCAGGAGAACATTTCAACCTTCTTTTTCAAGAATCATATCCAAGTCTTGCGAGAATAATCATATGTAAAAGTGAGATAATATAAATATCCTCCCAAAGAGTTCATAGTCATCATACCAGATATGTTGGAGTGAACCAACTGCAAAATGTCATAGGTCTTGCTATGGCTTGAGGGGAATGGTCCCCTTTTGAGTTTTCTTTCGGCACACCACAGACATACACCTTCTTGCTCTACTTTAAACTCAATCATCCCGGTCACCATCTATCTCACATTGGGTGGAGCCTTATAATGAAGGTGGGCAAACCTCCGGTGCCACAGTTCAAATTGAAGAGTTGTGTCGCAAGACATGACTCCCAACAGACTTCCTCCAACTTGATATAAAGAGTCAAGCCGAAACCCAAGAGTGAAAGCATCGTTAAAATTATTTTTCCACACACATACCTTGCCATTAATGAAGGCCACCTTGTAGCCTTTTTCTTCCATTGCCGAAATAAACACCAAGTTCT
Organism: Pinus taeda; assembly: GCA_000404065.3. Lineage (NCBI taxonomy): Eukaryota > Viridiplantae > Streptophyta > Pinopsida > Pinales > Pinaceae > Pinus > Pinus taeda. The sequence goes on along the minus strand of APFE031109964.1, from coordinate 255,302 downwards.
TCTTGAGATCAGGTACATATAGGACTTCTTGTAAATGAATTGTGTGACCTTGATTTAATTGAAGAGTAACATTCCCTACACCCTTTATGAGATAAGTGGAACTGTCTCCAAGAATAATCTCCAATTTTGTCTCCTTCTCTATCATATTAGAGAGAGCTTCCTTGTAACCAGTGAAGTGCCTTGAGGCACCACTATCAATAAGCCAATATCCCAACGAGTCTGGAGGAGAGGTAGTGGAGAGGGTCGATATCAGATAATATTCATCTTGCTTATTGTTAACAACATTTGATTCATACCTGGAGTTCCTTACTTTCTTGGAGGGTTGACCACTTCCTTGATTTTCGGCGTTCCTCTTTCCTTTGCCATTGAACCTATCATTCCTTTTATTGTGGTTGGAGTTGCCTCGAGAGTGATTTTTATCATCGTCATGAGATGTGTCCTTCCTATTTGGACACTCTCTGGCATAGTGGCCAAATCTATTACAAGCAAAACATCTTCCCTTGCTTCCACCCTTCGATCTGGACTTTCCTTTGAATTTAGACCCAAAATTATTTCTCCTTTTAGCTTGAGAGGAGAAAGCAATGGGGTTGCCTTTGCTTGAAGGAATTTATTGCTCTACCATCCTTGTTTCCTCTTGAATGCATCTCACCATCAATTCCTCAAATCCCAGAATTTGATCATTGTTGAGAAGGTTGGTTCTAAATACATACCATTTGGATGGGAGACCTCCAAAAGTAGTGATAGTCAGTTCCCTGTCAGCAATGACTTCTCCGATCGATAGGAGATCATTCTTGATCTTTGTGCTCCTTAACAAGTAGGATTGGATATCATTGTCTTTTCCATTCTTAATATCCTTCAACTTATTATTGAGGAACAAAAATTGATTTGCATCACTAACTTTAAACACGTTTACCAGTCTATCGTAGATCTCCTTCGAGGTGCTCAGCTCGGAAACGTAGGCCACTAGATGTTTATCAATAGAGCCCTGGATGATCTTCTTGGCTTTGACTTCACACTTAGTGTTTTTTCCTTGTAGCATCCAGTGCATTTGATGGAGGCTCTGTAATTCTACCTCTCACATAATCCAACACTTCATGCTCTTCCAATGTCAGATCAAGAGATATCTTCCATCCGTGATAGTCAGACTTCTCACGGAGCTTGTCTTCGGCAGGGAAGTGTGATGAGGAACCCATGAAGCCTTTTGACTTTTTCCAACTGTATTCACTGATTTCTCTTTCTCTTGCTTGGGCTTTGTCTTCACCTCACCTTTGCTACCATGTTAAATTATGGTATGTTCTATGCTTAGAGCAATTTACTTCAATTTCTTCTTATTAGCCCAATGTCAATTCTCAATATAGCAATCACATTAACATATAAGTAAAATGCTGATAAAATATAAATAAAATCAACAGAAGACAAGCCAAGACAAGAGACACAAGATGTGGTGGCTAGCTAGGGTCAAACCCTAATGCGGGGAAACCCTTTGATCAATTCTTCTATATTCTTCAATAATTCAGCAGAAAGAGAGATAGTACAATATCACAAATCTGTGATTTTATATCAACAGCAATACAACATTGATCAGCATTGTCAAAGCTGGTCAAATATCTTCCAATTTGACCTCAAGTCAATGTTGAAGAACTCGGTCTTCAACAACAAGCATAGGCAGTCCAAAACAATCCACAATACCCAGTCAAACTGCAGCCAATGAAAACACAGCCTGCAGTCAGCCCTAACCAGCCAACGTTGGTCAACGTATCACCCAAAACAGAACTGTGCAGTCCAAATCTGATCAACTCAGGGTCAATGCACTACCCTGCACCTCGGTCAATGGTCAACAGCCCTGTACCTCAATCAATGCAGTCAACGCGACCCTAAAAAATAAATTCATCCTCCTCCTTGCACGTGTGAGAGATTATCTGCTCCTACGCTTGCCCAATCAGATTAGGAGAGAGAAGATGATGAGATGAGTGATGGTGAAATGAGGCACAATGTCTCCTTCCTTTATATGCAACATTGAGGTTTAGTTGGGGGTGTGCCACACACTTTAACTTGTTGGCCGACCTTGACAAATTGTCAAGAAATACAAATAAATTCATATCTCCATGAATACATGTCAGAATCGGATGATCGTTAGATCAATCCTACACCTCTCGATGAGAGGAATCCAAGAAGAATATCAGCTACCATAAATAAGATGACCCACATGGAGTTTGGCCCTAGTAGCCAATTTTAACACTTCATTTATTAAAGTTTGATATTCAAATGTTATGTCTTTATGCAACATTGAGGTTTAGCTGGGGGTGTGCCACACACTTTAACTTGCTGGCCGACCTTGACAAATTGTCAAGAAATACAAATATATTCATATCTCCATGAATACATGTCGGAATCGGATGATCATTAGATCAATCCTACACCTCTTAATGAGAGGAATCCAAAAAAAATATCAATTGCGATAAATAAGATGACCCACATGGAGTTTGGCCCTAGTTGCCAATTTTAACACTTCATGTATTAAAGCTTGATATTCAAATGTTATTTCTTCATGCATTACAACTTTAGATTAAAATTATAATAAATTGCCATAAACAGTAGCAATTACTAATTTTACATCAATTTTATTTTTTAAGATTTATGTAAATCATGTTATACACAAAGAAAAAAAATGCTTAAATATATGACATAATAAGAAGAAAAAATTTTGAATTCATTCTTGACTCATGATCATGATTCAAGTTCCCATATACCTAACATGGCAAGCCACCTTCGCTTGTGATTATATCATTTAAATATGATTTCAAATTTTGTTTTAGATATTTGTGTTCAAATAATATTTTTAATCAAATATTGTGTAAACCTAAATTCTAACCTATTATTTTATCTGCAATCTAATATATTATGTGATGCATCCAACAAATATTATACCCTGTCAACCAGATCTCATGATGATAAGAGATTTTCCACTAGTAATCTGATCGACCAATGATGATAAGAGATATGGCATTGATAATCAGATCTGCAAATCTACAGTAGATTTCCTAACAATAAGAGAAATAAATTATTGATGTGAGGAATTGATCATCAATGCGAGTGCTAGATCACCAAAGTAAGAGAGAGAGAACTCAATGTGATGCAAATGAAGGTTTCTCTTCAATACATAGGAATCTTTGAGACAAAATCCCTAACTCGAATTAGGTTTTTGGAAGCTCCTAGAGTGATCCATTTTTTCACATGTCAAATTAGATCACTTAAGTGATTTTATTTTGCACATGTCAAAATAACTTTATAAAACAATCTTGAAATAACTTTTGCACTTATAAAAATAATTTGCACTCAAGAAATAATTCGCTTCAAGGGTGAAGGGGGTTAACTCATAGAGTGTTTTTTCTAGGGAAATTTCTCCCTTAGTTGCACAAAATTCAACAATTATATTATTAAGGTGACATTGATATTATGATGTGTGTTTTTCTAATGCCTTGATGTATGACACCATTGTCATGTTATTGATATTTTCTTGTTATGCTATCGCATCCCATTGTTATGTTATTGATATTTGCTTGTTATGCTATCGCATCTTCTTGTTGGATAGATGGGGCACTTCATCTATAAACTTACAAACTAGTAGCAAGTATTGTAATATTGATCATGTTTGAATTGTTTGCTTGAGATGGCTCCTCTATATATCAAAATCAATGTAAAGAAATAGTAAGCAACATTTTCAAGAAGTTTTGTTTTTCTCTTTTTTTGTTTTTTTCTACTTTCATTGCGCTAATCCCGAAGACAGACAATCCAGACTCCTTTGAGGATTTTGGTCCCATATCCCTTTGCAACTGTATATATAAGATCATTTCTAAGATCATAGGTAATAGAATGAAACCTATACTTTCTAATCATATTTTGTCAGAACAGACAGATTCATGAAGCAGTGGGTACTGCTCATGAAGTTATACATACTCTAGACTCTAAGTGTGGCAAAGGTATGATACTGAAGGTCAATTTATCAAAAGCCTTCGACAGGGTAAATTGGCTATATATTAAGATGTTGTTAACTCATTTAGGTTTTCCTTACTTATTTATCAAATGGATCATGAGTTGCATTACTAATATCCCTTTCAGCATCCTAGTGAAGAGTAGTGCCTCTCCATTCTTTACTTTTGAAAGGGGACTGAGACAGGGATGTCCTCTCTTGCCTTTCCTCTTCATGCTAGTTATGGAAGGACTCAGTAATCTCATCAAAGAGGATCATCAAAGGGGCAGATTAAAAGGCATAAAGATAACAAATGGATGCATTTTGACCCACCTTCTCTTTGTAGATGATATACTTGTATTTATCAATGGCAGTATTGGGGACATTAGTATAATCAAAACCAATTTCTCCCTTTTTCAAGAGGCAACAGGTATGATCATAAATGACAGAAAGTCCACGTTGACAGTAGTCGAATGTACTCTGCACGAGATCTTCTTTGCCCTGCAACGCTTCCATTTCACTAAGCTACAACTATCTGATGGCTTAAAATATATGGGATTCAAGTTGAAGCCACTAGGCTATAAAATCGTTGACTGGACTTGGATCATCTCCAAGATGGAGAAAAGAATTAATACTTGGTACCTCAAATACCTCTCGAGAGGAGGATGTCTCACTCTAATCAAAAGCGTCCTGGAGGCCACTCATGTCTATTGGATGTGCCTGGCTTGGATACCCAGAGGCATACTCACTAAAATACAATCCCTCTGCTGCAGATTTCTTTGGCAAGGGAACAAACAGGGCAGGACATTTGCTTGGGTCAGGTGGGAGGCCTTGAATCTACCAAAAAAATGGGGGAGTTGGGGCCTAAAAAATCTAGAAGAATTCTCATCTGCACTTGCTGCCAAACTTGGTTGGCAATTAGTATCAGCAGACAGCCTTTGGACAAGGGTTACATATGCCAAATACATTGCTCCGATGCACACTATGGACTGGATTAGAAGACCTCACCTGAACACCTCAGGAATCTCTATCATCTGGAAGGTCATCCTAAAAGATTTGAACCCCATTGGAGAGGGCATCACTTGGAGAATACGTTCTAGGAACATTGTTCGAATCGGTCTCGATCCGTGGGTGGGATGTGGGAATATGCACCGTCTTCCTATGGATCTCATACAGTATCTCCAGCTACATAAAATTTCTTATATTGCACAAATTGCAGACATGGAGAACACATCTTTCCTCCAACAGGCATGGAAAACTGCTCATTGTTTAAGCATTCCACCTATTTGGACACAGCTATGGGAGGACTACACTCAGGCTCTCACATATTCCCACATACATATCCTTGATGGTGACGATGAGATTATTTTGGCTCTATCAAAAAATGGACGGTACTCGCCAAAAGAAGGATATTTGATATTGTTGGCTCCTAGGAAACCTCTGATACTTGCTGACTGGTGGAGACATCTTTGGAGCTTAAATCTCCTCCCAGAACAAGGCTTTTAATGTGGACTATCCTTCGGAACAAAATCCCAACTGGTGATAACCTTCTCAAACGAGCACAATATGGTCCCCATTGGTGCAGCATATGCAAGCAGGAGAATGAATCTACTTCCCACCTACTTCTGGAATGTACGGTTGTTAGTAATCCATGGAATCTTATCCTTCCCCCCATCTCCCCCTCTTCTATTTGGGTCAGCAATACTATTCTTGAGGCCTGGCAATCCTGGTTCAACACTTCAGCATCGCCTAAGCTCAGAAACCTCCCCCTCCTGATTTGCTGGACTATCTGGATTGCCAGAAACCGTTTAATCTTTCAGGACATAGTGCCAAATTGGGTTGTTTTGGCGGCCAAAGTCATGGTCGATTTTTCTCTTATTCTGGACGATCCTCCCCCACGCAGCTCCCATATCCCTACCCCTATTCAAATCGACCACAAAAAACCTTGGGCTTACTTTGACGGTGTTGCACAAGAACAAGGTTGTGGGGGGGGGGAGCGATTCTCCATTTAAACCATCAGCATTCCTTTAGTATGCTCATAGGCTTCCGAAGAGGTTCTAACAACTCTGCTGAGCTCCTTGCCACTAAAAATATCATTCAGTTCGCCTTGGAAAAAAACTGCAAAGTTCTACAATTATTTGGGGACTCAAAAATTATTTGTGACTGGCTGAACAGGAAAACTAGATGCTCTACTTTTGCATTGATTCATATCTTGGATGAAACTTTGAGAATGATTACATCTTTTGATTCTTTTACATGCTCACATATTTACAAGGAGCAGAACGGGGCTGCTGACAGTTTATCCAAAGAGGCTGCGATCGGGGAGCAGGGCATCTGGTTGATTAGAGAGCACCATGGGGATGCTTTCTACCAATATTTCCATCATCCATTCATGGACTTAAATGTTTAATCTATGTTATTATTTTTGGACTTGCATAGATCAGGCACATATCATTTTTGTATATATATATTGACACTGAACAGCATGGATATCAGCATGATATTTGTTTTGGTTACTGTTATTTTATTGTTGTCCCTTGCATGGATCATTGACAACAATTTTGTTTTAACAAGATATGTTTATGAACTGCATATGCACCAGCATCTACAGAATGTAATTTCCTTTCTTAATGAAATTACGATTTTTCCTTATGGGAAAAAAAAAAAAAAAACAAAAAAACAAAAAAAAACAAACAAACAAACATGACAAGAATATAAATATATTCATTTATTTCAAAACAGAAATATAAATTCCAAAAATTAGAGTTGAAAAATAAAACAGTGTATCATAAGAAGGAAGCATTAGTCCAATAAAAACATTGGAATTAAGAAACATCATGCACATAAACTAGTTGTTTCAAATTGTTAGGTGTCTTCATGTATTAAAGTTTGATATTCAAATATTATGTCTTCATGCATCACATCTTTAGTTTAAAATTATAAGAACTTGCCATAAACAACAGCGATTACTAATTTTACATCAATTTTATTTTTTAATATTGATGTAAATCATGTTATACACAAAGAAAAAAAGTGCTTAGATATATGACATAATAAGAAGAAAAGTTTGTGGATTCATACTTGACTCATGATCATGATTCAAGTTCCCACATACCTAACATGGAAAGCGCCTTCACTTGTGATTATATCATTTAAATATGATTTCAAATTTTGTTTTAGATATTTGTGTTCAAATAATATTTCTAATCAAATACTTTGTAACCCTAAATTCTAACCTCTTATTTTGTCTGCAATCTAATATATTATGTAATGCATCCAACAAATATTATACCTCTCACCTATACCTTCTCACCAATTTTAACTAATGGACGTTGGGTGGGCAATGCCTCACCCAAACTTGACCAACTTGACAACTCCCATGTTATGAAAGGATGTTATGAAAGGATGAGGTCCCAAACTTAAGAAACTCGCCCATGTCGAAGGCCCAATTAAACAATGTGTTAATATCAATATATAAAATATTCGTATGATGTCCATTATATATATATATATATATATATATATATATATAGAGAGAGAGAGAGAGAGAGAGAGAGAGAGAGAGAGAGAGAGGAGCTTGATTATCCATAGAAAAACAAAGGGATTATAATATAAGATAAAAAAAAATTTCTTAATGTCCAACAAAAAATAGATCAATGGCACTCTAGGTATAATTGCGTGAAATACAAAGTGGAAGCGCGAAAGCTGCTCTAAAAAAACATATTACAATTAAAACTAGCATACATTATAAAAAAATCTAAAACAAAAAGCCAAAGAACATGAAGCAAGCAAACAATACAACCATGCAAATACATGCAAGTATTGTGCAAAGACAAAGAAAAGCACCACATTATCAATGGAGATGGCTCACCTAGGGGAATCAACCTCCCATAATGCTAAACTTTGATAGATGATAGCCAAAGGAAATGGAAGAATAGGAGGATATGTTCTAAGATATGTCTAGTTGTCAAGCTGCTACAACATGCAAATAAGATCTGAATGAGGTATCCTTATTGGTGCAATATGAGTCATCCTAAGATATGAGGCAACATGCTCATAAGTTTCTCATTCATCAAGCACAAGATGCCTCCTAGGCTCTCATAGATATGATGGTTGATGTAGTGTTGTTGTATACTTATCTCGCTCTCATAGATATGATGGTTGATGTAGTGTTGTTGTATACCTATCTTTGTTGAAATCATTACAACAAATGTGGTAATTAGTTGGGTTAGGTCCATTCTAGGCTAGGGTGGGTAGAGTGAGCAACCCAATTTAGCTTTTTAGGTGGTAACAAAATGGAGAGAGAAAGTACTATTTCAAAATAAAAATCACACCTCACTCCCATGCATTATACCCTTCACCATCCTATTTCTTTTATATATAATCTGTTTTTAGATTAAAAATGGTGCACATTCAACAATGTAAACTTTGAAACGGGAACTGTACGAGTACCCGCTTTTTTGAGGTAGCAAAAAATCATCTGATTTTGAGAAGTGTTGATTTAGAATACACCTTTTTTTTAGCATATTTTTTACACTTTAAATTTTCTTATTATCAAGCATGAACATTTGTTTTTAAATGTTAGTGATTTTCATGCTAATTTTTAAAAGCGTTGATGCAGCGTCAATTCCCCTTTTCTTTAAAGGATTTATTTTTGACACTTTAAATTTTCTAATATATTAAATGTAGATAAAAAAAAATTAAATGTTGGTAATTTTCATGCAGATTTAGAAAAACATTCTTAAGACATATTTTGACACTTTAAATTTCCTTATGTCTTAAGTATACATAATAAGACGTATTTTTGACACTTCAAATTTTCTTATGTCTTAAGTATACATAATAAGACGTATTTTTGACACTTTAAATTTTCTTATGTCATAAATATACCAAAAAAAAAAAATTGTTGATTATTTAACCATTTTTCAAGTTGTCTTATTCCTCTTCATGTTTTCCTTTACACTTACTGAAATTTTTTATTTTTTTGCAGAGTTTAAAAAAATACTAAAATTAATATTTTGAGGTTAAAATTTTTTTTATATTTATATATCATTAATTAATATTTCACTACTCATAAAATAATTGTCACTAAAAAATAATAATTTAAGAAACTCTACAGAAAATACACATTTTTGCATATAGTTATAATGAAAAAAATGTGTTTTAGTGCATTTTCGCTAAAAAACACGTTAAATAAATAAATAATTATGGAAAATTTGAATACAAAAATAGGAAAAATAACGAATTTTATGATTTTATATTAAAAGAAATGATGAATTTGAAATGAAAATTCCAGAAAATATGATTCAGATATAGTTCAAGTAAAAAATAAAATAATAATTAAAACATAGAATTTAAAAAAAACAATAAAAATGGAACCTATAAAAAATTAAAATAATATAATAATTAGAAACATTGAAAAAAAAATAAATTAAAAAACAAGAAAACAAGAAAAAATTGTTGAATTTAAGTTTTTGTGATCCATATCAAGTTTTTTAGAAGAATTTTTAGCGTAAATCACATTCGAATGCATTTGTCGGCATTTGTCGACCGCATTTGTCGGCATTTGTCGACCGCATTTGTCGACCTGTTTCGAACCAATGAGTGTGGTTCATCATCAGGACAAGTTGAAATCAAATCCAGGCTGCATGTTAAATAGACAGAACAAAACACCCAACAGCTATATTTGACTAGGCAATGGCTATTGGTCAGGCCATCTAGACTGGCTAACGGCTATATTTCACTGGGAAACAGCTAATCAGACTTGACCAAAGGATAGGGACACGAGAACATAACTATATTTAAATAAAAATTAATCAATAGGAATTAATTAGTTACAGAAATGACCTATATTTAAGTAATATAAATAAACATTTAGTTAGTTAATTGAAAGTTAGTTTAATACCAAATATAAACTACGTAATGTATGAACCAAAAGTATTAATATTAAATATATATAAAAGTTACATAATTAAATAATTAGTAAATTAATAGTAAGTTAGTTTTACTATTATTAAATTAAAAGGGGTTACTATTAAATTTAGATATAATTAAATGGTTAATGGAAAGTTAGTTTAAAACATATATAAATAAGTTAACATATTTAATTAACATGAATCAAAAGGGTTTACATTAAATATACATAAGAGTTATATAATTAAATATTTCATATTATATTAATAATTATATAATTAAATATTTTAGTAATTAAATTGTAAGTTAGTTTTTAATTTATATTTAATCAAAGGGGTTAATAAAAATAAAAAAAATCTAATTGTAAGTTAGTATTGTTATATTTATTACCATATCCACTAATTGTTGTTAAATCTGATCTTATTAATGAAGCTATTAAAATAAATATAAACTTAAGCCTTATCTAAAATATAATAGGAATAATTCCTTAAAGGATAACTTATTAAGGTAGTTGAATAAGGACCTAAGGATAAAAAATTAACTAAACCAATGGGGAGGAAGATGTTTGTTTTAAAGTAGGTTAGTTCATCATAAAAATCCTTCATCAATAATTAGGAAAATAAAGTTTTTATAAAAGGATTTTAATTTCTTAAGCAAACAATAAAGTTTTCAATATTAATTGAGAGGAAGGGAAAGAGAACAGGCCAACAAAAATAAAAATAGACGATTAAAAAGGAAATACCAACAATCCAGAAAATGAGGGGGAAAAACAACAAAAGGAGCAGGGGCAAGGATCAAACAACTACCAACCACTACTAATTTTCCAGGCCAACAAAAATAAAAATAGACAATTAAAAAGGAAATACCGACAATCCAGAAAACGAGGGGGGAAAACAACAAAAGGAGCGAGGGCAAGGATCCAACAACTGCTAACCACTGCTAATTTTCCAGTCGTCATCTCTATTGAGATTGTTTGGCATTTTTTCAATAACATTCAAAATAAAAAAACATATATAATAATAATAATAAAATTTAAAAATATAAACACGCTAAAAAAATTACAAAAATAATGGAATAATAAATTAAAAAAAAAAAAAAAAAGGCTCTGATATCATCTGATTCTTTAAATATAATGTTTTTTTTTTTTTGTATTTTATTGTTTTTATTTTGCCTTTCGAATTTTTTTATTATGTTATATATATTATATATATATATATATATATATATATATATATATTATATAGTTACAAAAATGTTCTCATAATTAGTTATAGTTATGTTCTCATAATTTTACTACAACCTTCTCATATTCTATTAACAAGTTCTCAATTGAAGTTTCAAATAATAAAAGAAATAGCAAAACCAACCCATGGTATGACAAAGATTGTAAAAGTGCGAGGAGAGCAATTAAGGACCTTGTTGATGAATCTCTTAAAATGGGCAAGATAAAAATATACAAAGCCCTAACTAAAAGGAAAAAGAGGCAGTACATTCGTCAAAGATAAGAGAATCTCTTACACATCTCTAAGGTAGCTCCTAAGAAAAATAAAATATACAAAGCCCTAACTAAAAGGAAAAAGAGGCAGTACATTCGTCAAAGACAAGAGAGTCTCTTACACCTCTCTAAAGTAGCTCCTAAGAAATTTTGGAGACAGATTCTAACTAGGAAAACTAAAGATAATAATAAAATTGCTCTACACGATTGGAATTCCTATCTTAAAAAGCTTTATGAATCTCCAAATGTCATGGATAACTTTGAAAGCTTGCTCCCAACTAAAGAAGTTTTCACTTTAGAATACATTGAGTTTGGGGTTAATCGCCTAGCTAATGGGAAAGCTAAGGACATTGAAGGTTACCAGGCGGAAATCTTAAAAATTGAAGGTTTTATCCTCATCTCCCACATCCACAAGCTTTTCAATCAAGCAGTCAAGCAAGGGTTCCCTAAACAATGGACTGAGAGCCTCATTATCCTTATTTTTAAAAGTGGGGATACAAATAACCCCTCTAATTATTGGACAATTATAATCAGCCCTCTTTTAGCCAAGTTATATGGTAGTATTTTGGAAAAGAAGTTGAGCATCTGGCTTGAAAGTGAAGGTAAGTGGGCTAAAGGCCAAGCAAGTTTCAGAAGGCATCACTCAACAACAAACCACCTCGTTACGCTTCGGGTCATTGTGGAGAAATGTCGTAATGATAAATCCAATCTCTTTTGTTGCTTTGTGGACTTTAGAAAGACTTTCGATACAATTCCTAGAAACAATCTTTGGAATAGATTAGAAGAGCTAAAGGTCCCTTTCGAGTTGAGCGTCGCTGCCATAAGGTCATACAAGAATGTAATTGCCAAGCTAGAGAGCAATGAAGGGTGGTCGAAAAATATTAATTGTAATATCGGAGTTAAACAAGGTTGCCCCCTCTCCCCTACCCTATTTGGAATTTACATCGACAAGCTCGAAGATTATTTAGAGGAAGCAGGATGTGCTGGCAAGATCTTAGCTGGGATAGTCGTCATCCCTCTTCTCTATGCTGACGACATTGTTCTTCTCGCAAGGTGCCCATCTAATCTTGATAAGCAACTTAGGCTTCTTAATGATTTCTACTCTACCATGGGTATGATTGTTAACACTAACAAAACAAAAGTTATGATTATCAACTCCAAGAATGACACTTACGCTAATTTTATGTATGACAATAATAACTTGGAGGAAGTGTATTCTTACAAGTACCTAGAAATTGATATTCATCACAAGCTCAACTGGAACTATAGCATTGAGAAAAGATTAATGGGGTATGGAAAGCTTATTTTGGTATTGAAAATAATTGTAAAACGGCAAACCTTGTAATGTGGAATAAAAAGAAGTTCCTCTTTGAGACTTTAGTCACTCTTGTTATTTTATATGGATGCGAGGTTTGGGGTCACAGCATTTCTAGAGAATCCTGGAGAAATATTGAACAAATCCAGAAGCGTTTTATAACGTATAACCTGAAAATTAAAAGCAATACACTATCCTATTTTCTTTGTAGAAGTAAGTGTTTCCCCTATCAAGAGCCTAGCTATGATTAGGCTTATGTTGTACAAGCACAAACTCTATAACCTAGGAGATCATAGACTCCCTAAGCTAGCTTTAAATTCCGGCGAAAACCACCTAAGGCTCAAACGAGTGTGGTATAAAGACACGAGGGCCTGGTTAAACTATTAGGAGATCAACGAGAATGATGCATTGCAAAACATTAATAACATTAAAAATATTGTTACATCTAAGTTCAAAGAAAAAATATGGTGAGAGAAAGATTTAGCGATTAATAGAAAATTAAGTTATTATAAGAAAGTTATCAACCCCACCCTAAAAGATCAAAAGTATCTCTCTATTTTAACTAGCTCAAAAAAGAAAATTAATATAGCAAAGATTAAAACGAACTCTCATGAGCTCCATAGTGAAACAAGTCGTTGGCAGTTCTTAAAACACCATGGATGTAAAGGATATGACATCTCTATGAGAATAGGGACATCGATGATGAAAACCACTTCCTCTTAGAGTGCCCTACGTACAACTACATTAGATACATCTCTGTGAGAATAGGGACATCGAAGATGAAAACCACTTCCTCTTAGAGTGCCCTACGTACAACTACATTAGATCTCGGTTTCATAATCTTTGTCACAATACTGACCTTCTTAGCCTTTTGATGTCAAAATTATAATGAGCTCGAGAGGCTTCTCTCCAAGCTCTTTGAGCATAAGAATAAAACCTTAAATAAAACTAAATAATTTGTTTCTTTAGGTCCGATAGACCAAAGTTTGGTCTCAGTGGACATTAACCATCATCATCATCATAATTTTTTTTAAATGTGTTTTAATGTATTATTTATTTTTTATTTTTTATTTTAATTTTTTTTTTTAATTGTATTTTTTTCTCTCTTTTCTCTTTTATAGTTGTTTTTGAAAATACATATATTTTTTTACTATTTATTTCTTTATATTTTTATTTTATTTACTTGTAGGTTAATTTTTTTTTTTTTTACATTTCCATGTCTGACTTTTTTTGTCCTTTTAGGTTAATTTTGGTTTATTTTTACATTTTGTTTAGATTTTTATTTTGTCGGTTTTTTTTTTTTTTATGTTTTTTATAATATAATATTTTATTTAATTTTATAAAAAATTTAACTTTTGATTTTTTGTTTTTTCTTTTTTTTTTATTGTTTTTTATTTGTAAATTGTTATTTCTATTTTTATTTTGAAATTTAAAGGTTTTTTTGTTTTCTTTTATTTTTATGTTTTTTTATATATATTTTTATTTAATTTTTATAAAAAATTTAACTCTTCATTTTTTTGTTTTTTTTTTTTTATTGTTTTTTTATTGTAAATTGTTATTTCATTTTTATTTTGAAAATTTTAAGGTTTTTTTGAGAAAATCTTTAGGCCATTATTTGAAAATGTTGAAAAATTTATTTGAACATCAACACTTTATGTTTTTTAAGGTGTTTTTTTGCAAAAAAAAAAAAATGGCTTCACAGTCATTTTTAAAACTTGTTAAAAATCTACTCTTGTAAATAAAATTAAATTTAAAAAAAAAAAAAAAAAAAAAAAAAAAAAAAAAAAAGAAAAAGAAAAAAGGTATTCCAGCATTAAGGCTTTTCATTTTCTAGTCATTTTTCAAGTTTTTTTTTGCTGGAGTCCTCATTTTGAGTTTACAATTTCCATTTCAAAGTTTACATTGTTATTCTTAAATGCAGAGATGCTATGTTGTGTAAAACTTACATATGCACTACTACACTAACAAAATTCTTCATGGGCATAATTCAAACCACTTGTTACTTGTTACCATGGAAGTAGATCTTATGTCTTAGCTAACATATGCGCCAGTAAGGGCAATCTAAGAAGAGAGAAATAAACTTACATATTCATGGCAAGAAAGACAACTTCAGAAGAAAATGTGAAGACAAGAATGAAGATACACACCACAATTACTACAAACCTTGGCCTATACTTATGCATTGGACTCATGACTTCTCTACCCATTCTAATGTTGCACTCATGAGGAGTTTGCAATGGGAGATGACAACAAGTGTTCTTTAAGTTTTTCATTTCCAAGGAAGAGGTTCGCAAGGAGAATTGATATATTTACCTTTGATCCAACTAAGAGCAACAAGGAACACTCATTTTACTTACCATGTTGGCAAGGTAATGGTGCTCGTCACAACAATGCCCACTTGATGAGGTCTTGCTCTATTGAAATGTTCACCTTGTTCTAGAAAAGGAACCTTGCAATGATTTTTCTATTGCAAGGCTTCGCCCGTCTTCCTGTGGTTGTAGCAAGGAGGCTAGAACAAAATCATTAATGTTGAATGGTTGGATTTTGCTCAAATGGTCATAAGGATTGTTTTTCTCCAGAGGATCAACTTTTGAGTCATGTCATCCTTGTTATGTCGTTTCCTTAAGGGTGTCATTGCCCTTGTCATCCTTGTTATGTCATTTCCCTAAATTAAGAGTGTCATTGCCCTAAGTTAGGGGTAAGGATGCCTATAGTTGGATGTTGAATCAATCCTTAGTAATTTATTTCTCCGATTCTCACAATTATAATATCACTATGTAGTGTCATTGTCACTACAATGGAGCATCTTTCAAAGTTATAATCACTATCAATAGGTCATTTGAGCCAAAATGATTTTTTGTATCTTTAAAAATTATTAATATATAAGTTGTAATCACTGTCAATAGGTCATTTGAGCCGAAAGGACCTTATTTTTGTATCTTTAAAAATTATTAATATGTCCCGTGATTGCTATTTATATAGCTATATAGAGAGAGAGAGTTAGTGTGGACAGATATCTGAAATAATCTTACAATTTTCATAACACCCAAGTGGGGTAAGTGACACTGCCAGGAACATTACACCAGCATTATCTTTTGATGTTTTTAAGATTCATAGTGCTGCATTTAATATATCTAAGATTCATAGTGCCGTTGCTATATTTACAGGGATCTTCTCGTGCAAAGTTACACTAACGGCCTACGATTGTAGCTTTAGGTTCTTGAACATTGTGGAATAACAATCGTATAAACTTTGTGGAATAAATGGATAGTCATAAAGTAGATATCTTACTCGAGATAAAATATGATTGCAAACAAATGTTTTCTTAATAGAAGAAACACAGAAGAGGATCTCTTTAAAGATTGCACTTGAAGTATACAAGGAAAGAAGTATCAAGTTAACGAAAGAAAAGGGATCCATTTAAGCTTCTAATAATCCTAGCTTTTAGGATACCCTGTACCCTCACCTGAAAGCCAGATACAATGGGCCTTAGAGCGAAGGAAAGCACCCCATAACTAGTCTTACCACTACTGAGTCTTTTCACTGTTAAATAGGTACATTTACTCGTGAAGAAAATAGTTCGAGAAATGCCGGGAAATAGATCTTTGCATCAGGCTTTGGCGAAGCATCTGTATTGGGTTAGGCTTAAGGGTGGCTTGTCGACAAGCCCAATGAATTTTGGATATTATAAAGCTCCTACTGGTACCTACGGCCCTCTTTCATAAGCAGTAGTGTAGCCAAAATAATACAGGGCACAGGTTTCTCTTAGTTTCCATCATTTATGATATGTAGCATTTTTAATGCTGTGTGTTTCAAAACCTAATTGGTTCTAACCCTGCACCAACTGTTCACAACCTATAATACCAGGTTTTGGATACCTATCCATCAGTTCACAAAGCTAAAATACCAAGCTTTGGATACAGATCCATCAGATTTTTTAAATTGGAAATCCAGATACACACGCAAATGACGAGTACAAGCAAAATAAGTATATTTTTATAATTTGTAAAAATATACGCACCTTATATATACATTTAAAATACAGAATACTCGGGTAATAGATTTTAATAGCTACATTTATGAATATATATTTTAATGTATGACGATCAAAATTATATATACATTTGAAATACAGAATACTTGGGTAATAGATTTTAATAGCTACATTTATGAATATATATTTTAATGTATGACGATCAAAATTAACCTCTACAGAGACTACCACTGGTCTTAGAACTTGTTTTATAACTTATATAGTGGTTTTTACGGGCCAAGTGTAATGTTTTGTTGGGTAAAAAATAAAAATAAAATTTAATTAAAGTAAAATAGTCAATTTACAATGTGGTTTTTGGGCTCCAATTTTTGATAACCAAATTATATGTAAACATTTTAACTCTTCAAATTATATAAAAATAAAATTTAATTAAGGTAAAATAGTCAATTTACAATTTGTGGTTTTTGGGTTCCAAATTTTGATAACCAAATTATATATAAACATTTTAACTCCTCAAATTATATAAAAATAAAATTTAATTAAAATTAAAATTTAATTAAGGTAAAATAGTCAATCTACAGTGTGTAGTTTTTGGGCTCCAAATTTTGATAATCCAGAGTTGATGTTATAATGTCTTATTTTAAGACGGTCAAATTACATAAAAATAAAATTTAATTACTGTAAAATAGTCAATTTACAATTTGTGGTTTTTGGGCTCCAAATTTTGATAACACATGGTTTTGCAAAAGGTGTTCTTATATATATATAAGAGTCAATTTATATTTGTGGCTTTTGGGCTCCAGATTTTGTGAACCCATGGTTTTGCCAATAGTGTTCTTATATATATTAAATCAGCCTAGATCCATCTTAACTCCAAATCTACCAAATACCTAGATCCATCTCAACTCCAAATCTACCAAATACCGAAATGGCTCAAATCTTTTTTCACTCCAAAAGACATTAAGAAATTTAATCTCTGTCCACACTTAGTAGATCCAAAGTAAAGATGGATGTATGCTGGGATCTTCCCATTCCATTCCAGTGAGATTTAATCTCTGTCCACATTTAGTAGATCCAAAATAAAGATGGATGTATGCTGGGATCTTCCCATTCCATTCCAGTTTACATAACACTGTCCCCTTCAATTCAACTCCCAGTATGAAATACATGATACCGTCAACTTCAAGCATAGATATGAGCGAATCATAGTTGGGTTCGCACTGAGAATGAGTACTGGAGACGTGTGACACTTTCAGCACACCATAAACCGTCAAACTTCGGCTACACCACACTATCGAGAATCAAGTATGGGAGTTTCAACATAGTTGGTCTGGGAGTTCTAGAATCGTCTAGATTCAAGCGATTCAGCACTGTCGAACAAGCCCGCGGGATAGGAGAATGTACGGCCGCATGGAAGAATGACTCGTTTAGGTCGTTTAGGATTTAGGATTGGAAGGCTTTATTTTGTTTATGAGACACGGGGTTCAGCGATTTGGTGCAGGTTGGATCAAATTGAATCAAACTTCAAAAGAATCGCGTATAAAACCTGTCAATATTTTAAATGAAAATTGGTTTATTTCTTACTTTCGAAACCAGAATCGCAAGTTCCAAGAATGTTGATCAGGAGACGTTTCCGTTCGAGGAATATGTTTATGTCTGCACAGGGTATGGATATGAAACAGATCGTACACATAGATCCAAGCCGGGGATCAGCAGATCCATCTCCCACGACCAACAGCACAAAACATTGCACAACACGAGTGGGAAAGTTGTTAAACTCTAGCATGGCAGCTGCTTTATACACCATTCACGTCTTGGAAAAGTTGTAAACTATCATATAAGCTTCAAACGAAGAGAAAATAGGCAATTTCTTTTCTGTAGACTACTAATACATAATAAGAATGTACGCTATCTATGGAATGAGCCGTCCTTTAGATATGGATGTGCATCTACAAATATCAGTAGTACACTAAAATGCAGAGCATGCCTTCTATCACCAGCAATATATTCCCATATAACAAAAAAATCAGCCATCCTTGGAAGGGCCTGCATGAAACTGAAAGCTTTTCCAGCCTTGGTTTTAAGACTTACACCTGCCAGCCAAATATATAACAAAATGTATTTTGAAGTTCTCTAAATCTGCAAGCATATCTCTAGCACATTTGTTTAAACCCTTTCAGCCTGCTATCTTTCTTGTATTTCATTTATATAAATTTTTTTAACTAAAAAATTATCTGAACAGTTTTGCAATACAAAGACGAAATATGATAATAGTGATAAATGACCTAAAATTGACGAGATAATAACACAAGCTTACATATAGGCAATTTCAGTGCCCCTCATTTCTTGGCTTACATATTAGAAAGAGATGTAGATTACCTTACGTCACTTTGATTGCACTGATACAATCACTGTTTAAGCCCTATTTAACGAAAAGATAAAATTTCCATGAGTAGAGGAACAAAATATTTCCTCCCACCTGAGCTAATTCAAATTATACTTTGCAAGTCAAGTGAGTTGTATTCAATGTTTAAATTGCATCCTTGCTATCCAAGGACATGGAATAGAGCACACCGTCAGCTCTTTTGAACTAAGGTTTATGTAAATGTTTATTTCTGCGATTGCATTATGAAGGAAAACATACATTAGACTTGTACAGAAGTAGTTAACGATGCCCAACAATAATGTGAAAGTAATACTATACAATTTTGCGGGAGAGATGCACTATGCACAATCCTACTGTACACGAGAAAACTTTAGTCAAAACCCTCAGAAGGTTAACCCAAAAATATGGTTGAAACGTAATGGAGGTTATTCTGGAAAATCCATGGCATTAATACAATTTGCATAGTAGCCTTGGTGGTGGACTGGAATGCCTACCTAAATGAGAGCTGCCAATATGAAATTTTCACTAGATATTTAGAAATTCAAGATGACAAAAATGCGCTGAAGAGGTGTCCAGTTCATATTTACACAATCAAATAAAAAATCACTGCAACAATAATGGAAAAGAAGAGTCAAACTAAACCCAAAATGAAACATATACTACAGAATGAACACATCAAAGACTTGAAAGACCACAATAAATATTTTTTCCTGCCTTACATATTTATTTTCTGGATAGTGTTGTAAAAAATCCTGATTCCTAAATCTATGGATGTACTCATAATGTATCAGTTGTTTGTGATGGTTTTTGATCAGGAACACCAAACACTATGTCTCCTGACAAGCTTAGCATCCGAGTAAGTTCAAGCCTATATTCCAAGCCTCTCATATAGTGCCCCAAGAGCATGCACCTGGAAACACATAAGACATTTGTTAACAGCTAAGCAAGAACCCAAACATGGTAAGATGAGATTCCGATCCACCCATATAATCACCACATCATGGATTTAGGTCATACTACAACATGCCTGCTAATCGTTTCACTTATGAAGCACCACTGTCATTCTCCTGCTGAGATATGCACGGGGCAGCTGAATGACTAATCAACAACCCATTTTGTGCAAAAGTTCTGTTATTACAGATTAAAAAGTCAAGATAGAATAGACAGTAGATACATACCAAAATAGGAGTCGTGCAAGATAATCACGAGTTACAGATACCAATGGTTGAAACTGGAGAGAAGCATTTTCAATTATTTCAGCATTGTCCTCATCCCAGGATCTTCTAACACTGGCAGTTCCATTTTCAAATTGAGGCGGTGCCTTTGAATGCATTTTAGGAGACAGTGTTGCAAGAAGTCCATGTATAACACATTGAATTACCTCTTGAACTTCAGAAGAGGTAGGCTCTGAGAGTTCAGCCACCTGAGGTCATGAAGCAAACAAGTCGAGGATGTATGACTAATCCAAAAGTTCAAATCATAATGCAAAAGTATGCCACTAAGAGCTTGAAAATAGTACATACAGAAGCTTCCACGTTAACATGTAACAAGAAATATGCAAAGAGATTTACCAAAACCCTATATAGAAGACTTCTAACATGTCCAGAACTTTCAGGCAATGTTCTAGCAATACCCTTAAAAGACTAATTAATACTATCATCCAAAAAATATTTGAAGCCTGTCAAAGAAAAATCCAACAGGAGGCAGCCTAGTTGAGGGAAAAACCAGCCATGGTGATTGAAATGGCATGCTAGTATATATATTATAAAATATAGACTATTCCCTAGTGACATGCACTCGGGAGCAAATGCTGATGGCAGTGATAGCAGAAAAGAAGATATTCTGGACTTCTCAAAGCATGGAAAGTAATGGAAAACCTTAACAATTACATTACCAGACGAATAAGCAACAGTTGCAGATCTCTATTACTCTATATCTGTTCAGGCTAGTCCTTTTAATTAAATGAAGCCATCATAAATTAAATTAAAAAGTTATTAGTTCATCCAATTATATCCTATGGCTAGTAATTCATAGCAAGAGATCTTTCCTACCGAGGATAAACATGTCTGCTTATCCAAAGGCTTGCTTTCTTCTAGTAAGCATGCCCAAGGTTTCTAACTTCAAATGGTGTCGCAGATTATTCAACGGCTAGGTTGCACTGGAACATAAATGGAAACTAATACAAAGACCCAGCATTATATCCTACGGCTAGTAATTCATAGAAAGAGATCTTTCCTGCCATGGATAAACCTGTTACCTGTCTGCTTATCCAAAGGCTTTCTTTCTTCTCGTAAACAAGCCCAAGGTTTCTAACTTCAAATGGTTTTGAAGATTATTTTATGGCTAGGTTGCACTGAAACATAAATGGAAACAAATACAGAGACCCCAGGGTGAGTGGGGGAGGGGGTCTGTGGATATGGCAAATATTCAGAACAGTAAAAAACATGGATTTTCTCCTCAGAGGTCACATGTTCAATTCAGGCAGAGTATGTACAAGTCAGCAATCTGTTGTTTGTGGATATTTGTATAGTGCTGGCAAGGTACCAGCACTCTCACACTTGTATTTGGGCTAGAGAATGGTATGAATTATATTTCCTATGTGGACATCAATGCCTAAAATTTTATCCACACACATTAAAAATTCAGAATTACCAGTGATTTTTTTTTAATTTAGTAATTTTTGTGACTAGAGGAATCGGCAACTGGGCTGGGCTCATATTCACATGACACGGTTGATTCTTACCACTGCCACTATAACCTCTAGGTAAAACCACATATGCCACAACACATGGCTCATGGGTTAAATCGGGTGCTTGAACCTTGAATCGAATACTTTAAATAACACTTCATAACATGGCCATCACCAATTGAGCTGCCCCCGGGGGCAGAATTACCAGTGATTGCTTCGTAATCAGTTGTTTTTTAAATAATGTCTTTTTAGTATGATTACCAAAATGCCTTCTTTTAGGTATTTTTTGGGCTTTTTCTAAGTTCCTTCTCATATTTTTGGCTGGAACTATTTCATAAACCCTGAAATATAGACAAAATGTGCTGGAAATGGCCCTGCAAATCTGAAATGCCATTTTAAGAATCTGATACAACCCTGACAAGTTTCGGGGTCATATCCCCCACACACCCTCTTTTGCGTCCAAAATGCTGAACAGCATTTCAGACACCACCGCTACATGTTTCCAGTAGCTTTTATGGCAAGCATATGTTGGAGCATTTACAACCCAATAATATTTAGGTTAATATTAATGTTATCACTTTACATGCTAGTGACATGTGACCAATGTAACATTTAGTTGATGGGGTTAGGAATTAGATGATTATCCGTTAAACCATCCTAACCACTTAGAAGTGCTATAAATTGCAATCAGACCTATGTTGCGGCGGAGCGCCCCCCCCCCCCCCGCCCCTTTCGACCCCGCTCCCAATCTGCGCTCCGGGCCGAGCCGCTCCCGATAAAATTCCGCTCCCTGCCATTTTCGAGAGCGTTGTCGCTCCCGGAGGGAAAATTACAGCCTGGGAGCGATCGCTCCCAGGCTTTAAATTTTCACTCCGGGAGCATTTCTGGCGGCGCCGGGAGAGATCCGGCGGGAAAAAAAATCTGCAGACGCGAAAAAAAAAAATCCAATTAAAGAAAAAAAAAAAAATTGTTTTAAAAACCCAATGGGGCTAAAAAAATTTCATTATCACTTGAATGAGTTGAGTTTCTTGGAGAGCAAGAGCAAAGGAGCGAGGAGAAGCGAGGAGCAAGCGCCGAGGAGCGAGGAGCAAGCGCCGAGGAGCAAGGAGCAAGCCTGCAAAGAGGTAAGTAACTTAGTAATTTAGTTAGTTTA
>APFE031109964.1:178078-229842 GCA_000404065.3 Pinus taeda | reverse complement strand
ATATATATTTAAATCGCTCCGGGATTCGCTCCCAAACGGGGAGCTTCTGAAAATGGTCGCTCCCGCTCCCGTTTCCGCTCCCGCTCCCAAGTAACATAGAATCAGACATGATCTAGAAGTGTGTGTTTGGTTGTAGCATTAATAATAAAATCTGAGCCCTAAGTTTCTAAATAGTATCAGTGCAATACTGGTCCTCGAGCCTGTGATCGTGCAAAGATTGGGGAAGAAGATACATATATGGTCTGAGTATTTAGGAATAGAGAAGACAGTTAAAATGATTGAAAAGGGGCGTGTCACAACCAGGAAAGAAAGGCAAGTTTCTTTATTTTTATAGGCAATCTATATAAAAACAGAAATATGTCAAACTAGTCAATTTCTGACGTCGAATGATGATGGGACCCTATGATTGTGTGAAAACTGAGAAAAGAAAAGATACATGTGACTCATGAGGAGCATTCAAGAGGAGACGATGCAAAAGTAAAATGGTTGAGAAAGGTCATGTCACAATCGGAAAAGAAGGCAAGTCGATCTGTTTTTAAAAACAATCCTGTAACACAAATATTTCGAATCAGTAAAGTTCAAAATCTAGAAGAGCTAAAAGAAGTTAAAAAAATCATTAGCAAGGGCATCAAAAAAAGCTTAGCCCATCAAACAATGACGATGGTGAGAGATGAATCTGCAAGAGATAAACCAGATAGCATCAATGTTCTGTAGTTTGAACAGTGAAGCGAAAAGAGTGATAATAGATGCCAGCCATATTAGAGCGCTATATTAGAGTACGATCTTGGCATGTGCACATCATTTGCATCAGAAAATTCATAGTTCTGAAGACCATTGCATTTGCAAAAGAAAATTCATAGAGTGAATTCCACAAACAGACAGAATTTGCATGTCAGTGAACATACAAAGTTTATGGACGAAAAGAAGATGTCTACCACCAGAAAAAATAGCATGGACGCCTAGAAAAGGAAAATTCTAGCAGAGGCAAGTTTGCAGATGAGATAAGATAATTTTATGAACATCCACAAATGACAAAGAAAAAGGTCAATGGGACTAAATTACAATCCATAATGCATGCACTATGGAAGTGTCAAGAACGCTCCTGTAAACTAAGGGTCCAAAAATGATCAAATGCTTCATATTTCTAATTTTCTAATATTTAAAATGAAAATACATTTTCTTCAAACAAAGAACAGTGAAAACAGCCTCTACCAGCTAAGTCTGCAAGGAAAAACCACCTAGCCTATCAGAAATCACCATGTGGAGCATCAAAAATAAAGAAACATTACAATCCACGATGCCCAATGCAAAAAGCAATAAACAAGAGTAAATAGGCAAACTAGCAAAAGAAAACAAATAGATTAAGAAGTTGTTGGAACCAAACCTGCTGCAATATGGGGTTTTGTCCTTAGGAAGAGGTCACCATCCATAAACTGCCAACTCAAGACCAACCACAATGGACTCCCATCCACAGTTCCCCTACATGGACTCTTCAGGCACTCTAGTTCAGAGATGGCAGGACAGACAGTGGGAAATTTAACCAACTGGAGGACCTATGTGGCCCTCACAATTGAAACAACAGGCTAAGCAAGTTCATCACACCTCTGGATTGTCTAGAGACAATTAGTCAATAGTCAACAATTGAGAAGAGATGACTGAGCAATCAACTATGTGATCAACTGGGCATTCAACTGATCAGGCAATTAGACGGTAGACCAAAGCTATATAAGATGACGTTAGGGGTTGCACTATGAATAACAAGAACATGTGTGATATGTGTTGTGTATGAAATTTTTTTGGTTTCTTATACTTCTAACATCTATGCTCGGTTGTGCTTAAGCATTGTAATGATGTCTTTATATAGCACCTCTTCTTACAATACCTCCCTCTCTGATTGACCTAGTTTCTTGGTTCTCCAACATGATATCAAAGCTATTGGTTTGACATCAAATCTACTGACTACAAATCCTTTGGATGCTGTCGATTGTACATGCTCCTGACCTAAGTCACTATGTTCATGGGCGGAGAGGAGATGCGTACTTCTCATATTAAGGAAGCCTTCGCATATTTGGACTTGGATTGTGAAGAAATAGGCTCGGTAAAGAGAAGTTGTGCACACGGTCATGAAGCAGAATTTGTATAAGTGTTTGGGTGGTCAGCGTGGGCACCCGCTTATGACAGAGGTGCAGATCGGTGCGCTGTTAAGACTGTCTTAAGTCTTGTTGAAATCCGGCAAAAAGAGTACGAAGGTTCTCTTGGAGGTTGGGCGAACAAAGAGGCTTGTGCATAGTGTTGTACAGGTGGAATTATCACGGTCGAATAAGACTTGTACATGGTGTTGTGCGGGTCGGATTATTGCAGCCAAGAAAGGCTTGTACATGGTGTTGTGCAAGTCGGATTATTACAGCCGAGGAAGGCCAGGTCGAACTCGCGTGTGCGCCATCTTTTGCCGGACTGCGCTGCCTCCCACCTTCGTGTTCGCTGCTGCGTTCGTTGATGCCGCCATACCTTGTTCGTTTGGGCGCACCTCGTGTGCCTTCCTCCGCCAACGTTATGCCAATTCGCACGACGTAGCCCGGGTGGGTGGGCGCACCTTCGTGCGGCCCTCCGCCCATTCGTTCGAACACCCGCCTGCTCTCCAACCGGTCGTTCATTCGTATGTTCGTTTCAACGTTCGGGGCGGTCGTCGCACATCCCGCCTCCTACCTGCTGTAACGCTGCCCGTGTGCTACTGCACGCTGCGCCCGAGCTGCTGTATCACCGGGCCCATATTTCGCCCGACTGTCCGAACGCCGAACCGCCGGACCGTTTATGTTTGTCGGACTGTTGAACTGTTTGTTCCGCATGCCGTATGCCAAACTGTTCACCCCGTCGAGCTGTTTGCACGCTGGCCCATTCATACTCCGAACTGCCCGCGTTAACTGTCTATACACCGGACTGTGCACGCCAACTTGTCCGCCCGTCGAACTGTTGGTTGCTTGCCGAACCGAACTGTTCGCCCGTCGAACCGTTGCCTGCCCGCCGACTGTATAAGCGGGTGTGCGCCCGGCGCACTACCCGAACTGATTCCGCCACAGGTCGCTCTACCCGTGCACGTTCCGAACTGTTGTTCTGCTGATGTCTTCGTTCAGGGCGTCCACCCCTCGGGCGCAGGTCGCCCTCGGGTCGCCCGCCCGTTGTGCGCAGATCCCTTCAACCATCAACCTGTGCGTGTGCGGCACCACCGTACGCTCTAATAGAGCGTATATGGACTACGCCTTCACGACTAGCCTACCTAATTTGACTTCTCTAATTAAGTAAGAGTACCAATTCTTCATACCAATAAACTTCATAACTGATTATAATTCCATAACTGTTCACAACCAATATAATTAACATGTAATGTAAAACCGCATAGAACATTAACATACACAATTATATTGGGAGGGGCAACTCCCGAATGAGTTAGCCCAACTATTATATTATGAAACGCTTTCAATAATACAACAATACAAGTGTGTCGGGCAAGTCCACGGCCACACTGAGAAATATTACAACAAGGCAGAAGAGCCTTAACCATACACTGATATGCACCCTGGTTTGTGAACGGCATTCACCCAAATCTGCACCCCTCCGTGTACAAAGACCTTCCTCGGCTGTAATAATCCGACCTGCACAACACCATGTACAAGCCTTTCTCGGCTGCAATAATCCGACCCGCACAACACCATGTACAAGTCTTATTCAACCGTGATAATTCCACCTGTACAACACTATGCACAAGTCTCTTTGCTCGTCCAACCTCCAAGAGAACCTTCGTACTCTCTTTGCCGGATTTCAACAAGGCTTTAAGACAGCCATAACCGCACACCAATCTGCACCTCTGTAATAAGCGGGTACTCATGCTGACCACCCAAATGCTTATACAAATCTGCTTCACGACAGTGTACACAACTCCCTTTTACCGAGCCAATTTCCTCACAATCCAAGTCCAAATATGCGAAGGCTTCCTTTAAGTTTCATGCGCATTAGAACTGCGCACATCCTTCGCACTTGTTATTGCGAGAGACTCCAAGTGAGTTCGATGGTTAAAATGAGCCTCATGTTACAATATTGGGGATAAAGTTCGACATTAAGTTTGACATACTATAAATTTTAAATTTTAAATAAATAAATATATATATATATAGATATATAGATATAAAATTCAATACTGCGGTTGACTCCTATATTTACTGTCAATAAAATTCAAATTCAATATCCCACGTTGCACACTCCTTGAATGCTGTTGGGAACTCTTTCCAACTTGTATTTTAATAGTAGAACTAGATCTTGGCTCTCAAATTTGGTATACATTTTACATTCGTCAATTGCAGAGACAGTTCGAGGTGCACACTTGCGCAGCTATGCTTGCGTCGTCAAGGGCCGACTCGCGGCTGCTCACTGTTCACTGTGATGTAGCGGAATAGCCTGTGACTGTGAGCTGCAGCAGTGCCACTGCATGAGGTTTTCAGGGCTAGAGCAGGAAGGTAGATTAGGGATTTTTTAAAATTTTAAATACAAAACTTCTAGAATCTCCCGTGCCAGAGTCAAGAGATGAATTTTTCAGCGAATGTGAAGAGAATTTCAGGCAAATGTGACAAAATTGTTCATGTTCAAGTTAGAATTCGAGTTGGGCATAAGGCTCAGATTGAAGTTCGTCAAACTTAATTGGACAAATTTAGCATGGTATGAAGTTCGGTCACACTTTGAACTTGATCAATAAAGTTCGCTGAACATGGTGACTTAGCTCCTGACATGTCAAATATGCCTAATAGATTGACTTAGAGTTTTGACTTGCAGACTGATTCTAGGATTAGATCTATAGATCAACATCATGTGCTCCAAGCAAAAGCCTATGGTCATGAATGGCCACAATTATGGAATATGGGAATAAGATATGGAAACACTATTAGAGAGTAAAGTGCTCTAGCAGTTCACAAAGGCTACAATTCCAAATGCAAAGGATGGACAAGAAAAATTGTAATCAATGGGAAGAAGGACGAGGTTGGGGAGTCATAAAAACCTATATCTCTAGGTAGATTCGTTTCATATAAGTGGGATTGACTCTCTTGATGTTGCCTAGAAGAAGCTAAAGACTCTAGGATAAAACAAACGAAAGTCAAGTTATGCAGATTCAGAAAAGAGCTGATCTCTCTGGATCCTCTCTCTGAAGGAATTGAACATTACTTGCCTCACGTAAAGGAGCTTAGTTGAAATTGAATGATTGTAGAAAGAAATTCCAAAGAAAGATGGCTAGTTCATAGGACTAATCCTAAAGAATTTTAAGACACCATATGATGTGTTTAGTTTGATATTCTATGCCACTTGAACTTGCAGAAAAGACATGGTAAGGATTATTCCTGTGAATCTTTTTGTGGTATGTCAGCAACCCATTTGCTAAAGGGAAAAGGTTGATTGAATTATAGAGAAAGAGGTCAACAATCTAAAAAGGGGAAAGAACATGATTGCATCAATAAAGATGTTAAGAAAAAAGCATGATGATCAGACTTCAACTAAGAAAGGTAGGAAGAAAACTCGTTGTGATTGCAAGAAATTGGGACATGTGGAGAAGGCTTACTGGCAAAAAGCTGACCCAGAGAAAAAAGGGAAGAAGCTTGAAGGAGACATGTTGATTAGAAGATTGACCAACTTGTAGCATTAAACTTCATGCTTTTACTATTTTACTTAGTGCTTCTGAGGGCTTGCATGCTCACACTTCTCAGTTCACTCCGGTGACACCCATCATATGGCTAAAGATGCTTCTCTCTCTTCTTTTTTAAGTCAAGCTATAGAAAATAAAAAATAAAAACCTTTGTAGTAGATGCTTATGCATTTATTGGTGTTGGTTATGGCAAGATTGAATGTCAAAATGGTGTGCTCATTGTTGTGTATCATGGGCCTAGTTTGAGTGCTAATTTGTTGTATATACCCCAACTAACTCAAACTAGCAAAAAGATTGAATTTTTTCCAAACTAGTCCATTGTGAAAGATACGCACAATAACTTTCTCCTTGCAATCGAGGACCTTCCTGACCCTGAGGATAGATTGTATAAGTTCTACAACTTTGCCAAGAAAGATCAAGGACCAACTACATTCATAATGTAGACTAAATGACTAGAGCAGAATTTGGCGTCAATGTCTTGGACATCTGAATTTCCAAAGCTTGAAATTGATGGTAAAAATAACATGGTTATTAGACTACCTAAGGTTATGTGAAGGCTGTATGCTTGGCAAGCATCACCACACTACTTTCGAAACAAGGTTTGGAGAGCAAAGAGTCAGTCAAAACGTGTCCATCGTAACCTATGCTCCGTGAAAAATCATCACTAACCAATGCAAGGGATGCTTTAACATTCACTGATCACTTTTCTAGGTATACTTGGCTATATTTCATATTTCTTGAGGAATAAGAATCATTTCTTTAAAAATTCAAGGAAGTTAGGACATTAGTTGAGAAAAAATGTGGTCGACTTGTGAAAAGTATAAGATCAAACAATAGAGGGGAATATGTGGGCCAGGGCTTTAAAAGCTACTTGTCAATAGAATCATATATCTTGGTAGAGATTTTTTCTTACACACCTCAATAGAATGGCATCACAAAAAAGAAGAAACAAACTTTAGTAGAAATGGCTTGTTGTTTGCTTTAGGCCAAAGGTTTGTCGACTAGGTTTTGGGTGGAAGCTATCTACTACTTGAATTGTTTGTTAAATACTAAATCCAACTGCAACTAAAGTTGTATGGGATGTGACTCGTGTTAAGAAACAGGGTGTTAGAAAACCCTCAGTCAGACAACTTAGAATCTTTTGATGCATAGCATTGGCTCACATTCAAGATGACAAAAGGAAAATGTTGGATGCAAGAATTCACCTTTGTATAATGATGCGCTACTCTAAAGAATCGAAGCCATACAAACAGTTTCACCCTGTCAAACAACAAATTATTTGTAGGGCAGATGTCCTCTCTAATGAGAGGACCTCATGTTGAACTCCTTTTCTAGCTTGGTGAGAAATAATTCTTTCGAATTGTGCAGAATTCTGGATAAAATGACTAGTATACAAGGTTGTCAATAGGACAATCAACTTCTTCATCTAAATTAGCTTGTATCCGTCCTTCCAACAAAGTCGACCACCAATTTTGAAACCCTTGTTCAATCTAATAATGGTGATCTTGGTACAAAAACTCCATCAACAAAAGCGATTTGTCTTCCTAAATGGGCAACCAAGAGAATTGAAGCTAATAAAGCTAAAGCAAGAGATATCAATAATTCAATAAAGAGAAGTCAAAAACAATTTGGTAGTGCTACTCTATTGGGACATGTGCTAAGTGTGCTAGATGCATGTTATCTAGATAGTTATGCAAATGCATGTGTTGATGAGAGTAGCTCAGGCGGGTACTTCCACACAGGCCTAAGTATTTAGGAATGTGGGAGTCGGCTAATTGACCCTAAACCTTAGCAATTACTTTAGCTATTAAAGTAATTGACTTTTATAAGAAAAAAATAGTTAATTTAATGAAATGCAAAGGTTATTTGCATTAGTGAATTAGATGAATCTCAACCATTGATATCAAGTGATGTTGAGATCTAATCTCCACTATCAATCACTTTGGAGATTAGGGTTGTGGATTCAGTCAATAACTAAGTTTATAAAAGGAAGGCTAGGCTAAGGGAGAAAACACATCTCAGGCACAAGACAAAATGAGAGTGAGGTCTAAAGTGGAGAAGGACTTCCATTCAAGTGTGCAGGGTTCAAGGAGAGTGCAAGGGGCAACAAAGGAAATAGATCCAAATTAGCCAGCAAGGTCAAAGGACAAAGCCGCAAAGGAGCAGGGAAAATTTTAAGAACCCCACCCCCCAAATTTATAAGCTAAGTTACCAGGATCCAGATCCGGATACGGATACGGATTCGGATTCGGATACGGATTCACCAGTTTTTTGAAAAGCCAGGATCTGAATACGTTAAGTACAAACAATATGAAATATTTTATAATTTTTAAAAATTAAATTTATATGAAAATAAAATAAAAATAAAAAACAATGAAACATATATACTTTTTAAATATTATTTGTTTTATTAATATATTTATAAATATTTGTTAGATAATAATACAGAATTAATATATTTATTGATAATATTAATTAAATCATTTAAATAAAATATATTTAAAATTTAAAATATAAAACTTTTAATAATACTTAAAATAATATTAATTTAATAATATAAAGTTAATGTATATACTACAACATAAATTCATTATTATTATTATATTTAAAATAAATGACCATTAAAGTTTACTTTATATTTAAATTAAATGACCATTAACCATTATTATGTTTAAATTAAATAATCATTAAAATTACTATATATTTAAATTAAATGACCATTAAAGTTACTTTATGGAACTTACTTTATGAATCTCACTTTTTTACACTTCAAATAAAAATAAAACTTAATTAGAATATCTAAACGTTCGTAGCTTATAATTTATAATATGGTCAACCAAAGAAAAGATTAATGAACTATCGCAGCCAACTCCCTTGTTAATTATTAGCTACGCTGCTTTTTCTTTACATTATCACGTGATTTGTACACTGACTTAGAATTTTGGTGACGTCAAAAAGTTTTAGACATGGATAGATGCTAGGCGGATCTGGGCGGATCCGAATCCGCATTCGTCTCTGATACGGGGATCCGTGGATCCAACCATTGGGGCTGACGGATACGATAACATAGTTTATAAGTATAATAAATGGGCGAATCTCCATGGTATATAGGAAAAATGGAAGGCGATTTTATCAATAATATAATATGTATATATAATTTTTTGGCGAATCTCTCACTAGGCATGGCGAATATTTTACTCAATTATAAAACCTTGTAAGATCTTGGTATTACCATGGGTTATCATAAACCTGGAGCTTAAAAATTACTATTAGTAATATATAAAAATTAATAAAATTGATAGTTGATTTTTATTTTATTTTTTATTTTAACCAAACTAAAATGTTTAACATACATAAAAGTACAACATCCATTTTTACTCTTGATCCACCAAGCCCCTAGAGGGATCAAATATTTTTTCACTCTATGCTAGTTTGCATATCACCATATTTGATACCTCTCGAGGGTTAGTAGATCTAAAGTAAAGATGGATCTATGCTAGTTTAATTCCCCCATTTAAATAGGCTACATTCCAGGTGAATACCATGGGTGAATACAATGTGCCATTTTGGTTATGGACTAGATATAAAAAGAGGTTTTATTTATTTACCATACGTCTAGTTTATTTATATTTTTATTTATTTACCATACCATTTGAGTAAGTGTAAAAAGACGTTTTATTTATTTACCATACATCCACTTTACTTATATTTTTATTTGTTTACACCCTTGCATGTATATAAGGTGACTTATGGAGTAAATATAAAAAATGTTTTATTTATTTACCATACTTCTCATTTATTTATATTTTTATTAATTTACCATACCTATTTTATAAATATGGTATTTGGCCCATAGAATTCACTTAAATAAATACCTTATTCTTGAAAATGGGCGGAATGGATTCACTTAAATAAAACATATTCTTGAAAATAGGCGAATGGAAGGTTCTAACTCCTAATTTCAAGGCTAAATTTACCTTTTTTACCCTCTCCCTTAAAATAAGGTGGGCTATTTGAGGTGATTTGTAAAAATGTACTATGATACAAAATATTCGCCCACTAAAAATTTAAAACCCCTTAATTTCGCCAAAGGGCAAACATTCGCCCTAAAATTTTCTATGCAAAGGAGTTTGATCAACTAGGATAACACTAGGTTTTTTGTTGTATTAGTATTTTCCTTAGTGAGTCATTATCCTAGTAAGAGAGCCCTTGTAAGTTTTGAAGTTATTTGAATGAAAAACTAATTTGACGAGCAAAAAATATTGAGTGCATGTGTACGAGATTAGTATGATTAATTTGCTTTTGTTATTTATGTTAAAATCCCAGTTGTGTCTTTTATTTAGCAAATCTACATAATAATTAAATATTACTGCAAGGATTCTACTAGGTAATAATTGGTCCCGTTACTAGGGTTAGGAAAATTAACAATATGGTGACTGGTCAACCTAAATGTGAAAATGATATCACTAATGAGTACTATATTTTGATGAAGAATGAAACAAGGGATCTAGCTTTTCAACCGCAAGGAAAAATGAAATAAAGTGCTGATGTGTCTACAAGGCCAAATTTACATTTGAAAATGTCGTTGAATGACATTAGACTCCTTGGTAATAAAGGGTTCTTCTCTACAATAAGGCATCGACTACACTAAAACCTTTAGCCCTATTGCAAACATGAATTATGTTTGACTATTACTT
This sequence comes from Pinus taeda, assembly GCA_000404065.3. Classification (NCBI taxonomy): domain Eukaryota; kingdom Viridiplantae; phylum Streptophyta; class Pinopsida; order Pinales; family Pinaceae; genus Pinus; species Pinus taeda. The sequence goes on along the minus strand of APFE031109964.1, from coordinate 219,462 downwards.
TCACCTATTGTTAGTTTTGGATAGGAGGTAGATCAGATGGATGTCAAAAGTGATTTCCTACATCGTAATTTCACTAAAGGGATTTACATGGAACAAGTACAACCCCTAAACTTGAAAAGGATGGCAATCTTGTCTATCAACTAAAGAAATCATTGTATAGTTTGAAATAGGTCCTTAGGGCATGGTAGGAGAAGATTAATCATTTTTTCCAATCTTGGTTTCAAACATTAAGAATCAATTCACAATATCAATGTATTAGACGTTAATGGTGAAACATTAATTGTTGTATTGTGAGTGGATGACTTAGTCCTTATTGGAAGTGTTGACCACTGAAGTTGCACCTAAAATTTTTTGAAGACACCATACCCGACGATATGAAAAAGACTCAACATATCATTAGAGTCTTTTAACTCTATCTTCTTCTTTTCATCTCCTTCTATATTGTACTCAAATTTCGCAAGCCCTACAACAATGTTGTAAAGTGATGCTAGTGTGATGAATTGAGTCATGTAACGGACCTAGGTAACTTAGGACATTGTCACCAAGTGAGTTTACTCTAGTAGATTTTTTTTACTTGGTTAATTATTGATATTTTCTAGCACTTAATAATTAATCGAGTATTTTCTTCTAAGTAATAACCCCAAGGTCGGAGTGTGGCTTGATGGCAAGGCCTTGGGTGATTTCTAGTGTCTAGAATCATTGTATATTACCATACTAGATCACTCAAAAAAATTCGTGGAATTTGACTAGGTCTAAGTAGGATTTTTTAATAGTTAAAAATTTCCCACAAAACAAATTTTTTTAATTTTTTTATGTAATAATATAAATCACTGGTCTTAGGAAATGTTTGGGGTGTGTGACCACTCGAAATTCATCCTCAAAAACCCAGCATTGCCCTGAGACCAACATTGAGGGTCAAAAAACAACTTATAGTCCCTCAAAAGCTACTTTTTTTAATGTTAGTGGCCAAAAAAAAATGAATAATTGGAAAATTTTATAAATTTTTCCAAAGTCAAAATAAGTCAAATTTTGACATGAAAATTAAGTGGAGAAGCAAATGGTGATGTGGCAGCCATGTGAGGCCCACCACATAAGCACAACGCTAGTCAAAGTGAATCAAGTCAAAGAGGGCCCATGTTCAGATTATAAGGCACATCGAATTGTTAAAGTTCAAACTATGATTTAATATAAATCAAATATTATAACGTTAAGGTGAAAAGAAATGAGCGTGAGAGGACCCACTTCACTTTATTACCCATTGTGTATGCATAACTTAGCAAGAGGATAAAAACACACATGATGAATTAGAGATCCACGCAGGCAGCAATTAATGGATAATGCAAATAATCAATGCATGTTTTATTTGTTGAGAAAATCTTGAAGCGTGGTCTCCACTTACTCCAACACAATTTACACATGTATGCAATTGTTGGCTCCATGCTTATACGTAGTCCCTTATCAGCGCCTACGCACAACCAATACGCATGGTTGATTGGATTCACAGTTATTCTTGTTGAGGATTTGTTGGAGTTTTGCTCCCCTTTCAACCACCCAAATCCACACTTGGCAGCCACCAAAAAGTACACAGGAAATGGATCTACACTCAGCCAAAGAAGCTTGTATGTTGGCTAGAACAAGGAAGAATGCACAATTAAGTGAGGATACTTACCAACAGTTCGTGCCACCTACAACAGTCCTTCAAGCCACTTATGATTCTATTTACCTCATTGGGATTATCAACTTCTCCACTTGTCATTGGTTCTCACATTGAGATCTTCTCCATTTTTCTTATTTAAATGATCCATTGGCTCTCATTATGATTCTTGATATGAACTATGAGGCTTGAAGAGACTGTTGAATTGTACACTTGCTTTGATAATAATACAAAAGATTTTGGGGGATGACTGATGATGTTCTCCTTATTTCTTAAGGTGATACCTTTCTAGTTTATGTGCTTCAATTTTTATGCAATTTGGATTATATTAGCATGATTTTGCCATTCACTATGGATTAATATATGCAAGTTATCTTGTATGTATTTTTGTTTTAGAGAAATATTCTGGGAGTGAATAGTACTAGGCGGTTTTAGGAAAAATCTCTAGTTCTCTCACCCATTGTATTTTCTCTAATTCTCTCATGAACGCTAATATTTGTTTCCAAGTGTGTAGAAAACTCTTGAAATTTTGTGAAGGATCAATTGGACGTGGGAGAAATCTCAAATAGATCAACTCACTCTCAAATTCAAGAACCGAAGGTCCCATCGATTTTGGCTCCAAAAACATCATCCAACAAAAAGCAAAGTGGGTAGTTTCCCTTTTTTCTACTCTTCTAGAATCATACAAAATTCAAATCTCATATTTCTCTTAATCAAAATTTGGGGCTTTCAATGATTTTATGAGCTACTTAAAGCACTATTTTAAACTAGACAAATATGGAGTTCTACTCCCATAACTTGATTTAGCTAGTGTACATTATCTGTATATAATCATTTCCTTTTTTTGTGCATTTTTCCACTAACATGGAAGATTGTTTTGCAGAAAATCAGATTTATTTTAAGGCTTTGGGCTCACCTTTTGTTGGCAAAGTTGAGGGAATGCATGCTTGAAACTGCTAATCCTTTTTGTGCAGCCCCTTAACGTTGATTTGAGGCTACTTTTGAGCAGGCCATGAGCATATTTGGGACAAATTTTATGAAGGTTGTGAGCCCTCTTCAAGAAAGACTTCTTTTTGACCAAGACATGAGCTTTTTAGAGGCCTAATCCCTCTCATTTTGTGCAAACTTTCATCTTCTTGAAGGTCTGATTTTTATATGTAAAGCAATCCTTTAATTTTCAGATTTGAAGGCTCTCCATTTGTGCCTCATTGCAATCAACTTAGCTTTATCAAGGAGAAGATCTAGTGTTTGAGCTTTAAGCAACTATTGTAAAGATCTTCCTTGAGTTAATTTGGGGTCTTTGGAAGGTTCTCATCTCTTGTAACTAAGTTAATAAAAGTTTATTTTTCATGAGGGAGCTTGGGAAGTTTTCCCATGGTATCCCATTTCCTCCTTTAGAGGAAGGACTTCTCTTTTTGGGTGGATTAACTTTCTTAGCTGAGTTTTTAACTTGCACGCATTTTCTCTTCTTAATCTAATTTAACGTGTACATGATTTAACTCATAATTTCAACACATAGCATTCACAACTTCTTAACTTTTGCAATCAAACTTGCTAGATCTCTTGTGTTGGGCAATTAACTTTCATGGTTGTTTAAGCTACAACATCTACAAATTTTTTGAGAAACTCATTTTACTTGCTACAACATATCACAAGCAAACATTTCACTTTGGCAACTTTGATTGGTCTAATTTCCTTAACATTTGCCTCATATGTTTGTCGATACATGCTTCACTATTTCCTTTTTCATATGTCAAATTGTGCTTGAATGTCATCTTAATCACATTGCTCATTGATATATCGTTTTGAAGCACTTTCATTTACTTGGAGCAAATCGCAAAGGTAACACTTACTTGTTTATAAGCAACTTGTGAAGCTTACATTCTCATGCAATTTACTTTTTCAAAGCTTATGAGTTGATGTTTTAAAGGCATTAAGTTAACTTCCATTCATTGTTTCCATTGAAAAACACTGGATACTTGAAAAATTATGTCATTACACTCTATTGGGAAACACTAATGTCCACATGCATCTCATTTAGGCATCCTTAGTGTTAATTCGCATCTCTAATTAATTTAGCTCCAAGCATAAGCTTGGTTGTAAGACCTTTTAGGACCCCCTTTCTCTCACCCAACTTGAGGAACATAGACCCTCTTTTGTGGTTAACACGGCGACCTTGCAGTCGTCAGAGCCACAATCTCTGTAGCACCAGAGGCATTGGGTGGTTGTATATGTTGAAATGTGTAGCTAGGCTCCGTCTTCATAAGTGTGAAATGTACTTTTGGTTCTTATATATTGTAAAAAGAAAGAAAATTTATTATTGTTATTTTTGTAGCATGGGTTTCATGCTCAAGGTATTTTATTTAGAGGTCAAGCACCCATTGAGTGCTTCTAGGGTTTGTCCTACTATCAAGAAGTCAAAAGATTCATTGACATATGAAGAAGGCTCCATCGGGCACATTTTAACTTGTAAAAAGGATTTTTTTTGTATTTATAAGGGTCAAAATACCCTCCAAGACCAAATTGGCCTCATTAGGGCATGTTGTCCTCCTTGGAAGCCTATATATAGGAGGGAACTTGACCTCCTATGGACACTCACTCATCTTCTCATCATCTAAGCGAAGGAGAAGTAGAAGAAGGCTAGTGAAGAAGGAAGAAGGACGAAAGTTTGGGTTGTTTCTCTCTCTCTCTCTCAAGTGCAAAGAAGGAAGGCTAGGGTTTCGATGCTGCAAGATCAAACTGGAGAAAATTGCAGGAAGAAGGTCGAAGGAAGGTCATTTAGATCACCTATAAGCCCTAGAAGAAGAAGAAACCCAAGCGAAGGTCAAAGGAAGCCTTGGAAGCCCTGAAACTACTCACACGTGTGGAAGCAGCAACTGTTGCAGGGGCCAAAAATTTCAGACCTGTGGCGGTGGTTGAAAATTTGTCGTTGAGGGTCGAAGTTGTGCAGTTGGAAGAGATTTTACTGGGTTTGACTTGGACAAAGGAAGCACATCATCAAGAAGGTATGACTTGGTCTTGGAAGGGTATTGGTCTTGGTCTAGAGGTCTTGGAATTCATCATTTGAAGAATCTATACAAAGAGAATAGAGTCGTGGGTTTTCCTCTCAAGTAGAGAGGTTTTGGTCATGGTTTGCAGCGTACATTCTATGTTCTTGTGTATTGTTGATCTTCTTGTTGTGGTAGTTGTTTGATGATAAAACAACATAATAATAAGAGAAGAAGCTAATAATCAAGATAAATAAAAATATATCACAAGAAGTTATCAAATTTAAGAAAAATCATCCCAGTTGTAGCCCTATAGATTTCTCAACATGGTATCAGAGCTAAGGTTGGCTAAGGGCATGATGAAGATCACTACATCCTTGAAGAAATCTTTGAAACAGTGTTCTATGGTAGCAAGTCATCTCAAGCAAGGCATCAAGGCATTGTGGAATCTCCTATTATCCATTAAGAATAGCATGACCAAGACTTCTACAAAGGACGAAGGATTATTCTCAGCTCTTACAAGCACATTTGAAGATGAGAATATTTGGGTAATTGGCAATGGAGCATCAAGACATATCACAAGTGAGCACAAACAACTAAAGACCTTATCAAGAGGAAAATCTTCCTACTTTGTTGAACTTGATGATAAGAAGAGTTATCCTGTAATAGGAATTGGATCAACCTCGTTGGAGTTGGAAAACGGAGGAAACATCCATCTCAATAACATTGTGTTCATACCAAGTTTGTAAAAGAACTTACTTTCTATTTCATGTCTAGAAGATAAGGGGGGTAGAGTTGCTTTTATAGATGGAAAAGTTGTGGTTTGGGATAGAAACTCTAACATCGAAAATGCAAAGATCATTGGGATTCACGAAGGAAGACTCTACAGATTGTTGACCCCTCTCAAGCTTTGGTTCACATTGAAGTAAGTCCATGTGAAATTTGGCATATAAGGTTTGGACACCTTCACTACAAAATCTTACCAACTCTAAATTCAATGGTGAATGGCATCCCTGAACTCAAGGAGGCTCATGAAGGAGTATGCAAGGGATGTGCATTAGGTAAAAATGTTAAAAGAGCATTTGGAAGCAGTGCTTCAGGGACAAAAGAAGTCTTGGATCTTATTCATTCTGATGTTTGTGGTCCTATGTCTACAAAGTCTCTTGGAGGTCATCTATATTATGTAACATTCATTGATGACCACCCAAGGAAAACTTTGATCTATTTGCTGAAGTCCAAGAATGAAGTATTTGACAAATTCAAGAATTCAAAGTTGAAGTAGAGAACCTTACAGAAAGGAGGATAAAGGTAATAAGATCTGACAATGGAGGAGAGTACACATCAAAGGAACTCATAGCTTTCTGCAAGGAGGTTGGGATTAACAGGGAGTTGATAGTCCCATATAATCTTGAACAAAATGGAGTTGTTGAACGAAAAAATTGATCAATTGAAGAATGTGTAAGAGCCATGTTACATGATCAAGACCTGCCTAAATTTTTGTGGGGTGAAGCAACAAAATTGTTTTGTATGTTCAAAATCGAAGTCCTCACAGATCTCTAGACAACATGACTCTTGAGGAAGCATTCACTGGGAAGAAATCAATTGTAGACCATCTCCAAATATTTGGTTATCTTGTCTATATTCACATTCTGAAAGATAAGAGAAAGAAGTTGAATCCTACAAGCATGAAGGGTATATTTGTTGGCTACAATAACACCTCAAAGGCATATAGGATCTACATAAAGGAAGGACACCGAATCGAAGTGAGCCGAGATGTGATCTTTGATGAAAGTATTGTATTCAAGAAATCAAAGGACCTCCCGATAGACTCTGATGATAAAGAACTTCCAATATTTAAAGAAGAATGCTCTAGGGAGGAAGAGAATTCAAATCATGAAGAAGAAGGTCCCAGTGAGCCTGTACAACAAGTGATCATCCTTGAATGCAGAAAGAGACCTTATTGGTTGATGTCTACTCTTCTAGATGCAAAAGGACATGGAGCAACCAAAGGCACGTTCATGGAATGTAAGAAGCCCAAAAGATATTCAAAGTATGTAGTCTGCATGACGAAGTTGATAGAAGCATAACCATCCACCTTTGAAGAGGTTGTCAAACATCAAGAATGGAAAGATGACATGAATGAAGAATATCAATCAATAATGAACAATGGAGTTTCGACAATCGTACCTAGGCTTGAAGATAAATTTGTGGTAACTGGCAAGTGGCTCTACAAGATTAAACATGCAACAGATGGAAGTATTGATAAATATAAGGCAAGATTTGTGGCTAGGGGCTTCTCCCAACAGGAAGGAATCGATTATGAAGAGACATTTGCACTTACAGCAAGGTATACAACTATACGTTCATTGGTCTCTTTGGCAGCATCGATGGGATGGAACATCCATCAAATGGATGTCAAGAAAGCATTGTTGAATGGTACAATCAATGAAGAAGTCTATATAGAACAACCCTTGGGATTTGAAATAAAAGATGGAGAGACTTATGTCTATAGGTTGAAGAAGACACTTTATGGCCTTAAGCAAGGACCAAGGGCGTGGTATGTAAGGATGGATACATACCTACAAAGAATGGGCTTCTCAAAGAGTTTTAATGATCAGAAACTCTATATAAAGGTTGTGAAGGATGAGCTCGTAATCATTCTTCTATATGTGGATGACATTCTCATGACAGATGTAGAAGGTCGCATTCAAGAGTGCAAAAAGAAACTGGCAGCAGAATTTGATATGAAGGATCTAGGACTAATGCACTATTATTTGGAGTTGGAAGTTTGGCAAGGACCTGATGATATTTATCTAGGTCAAGGAAAGTATGTGATCGAGATGCTAAAAAGGTTTGACATGATGGATTGCAAACCTATGACAACCCTATGGATCTGACAAGGTATAGAGAATTGGTTGGCTCACTGATGTATTTGGTAAATACTCGACAAAAATTTGTTTTGCAGTGAATATTCTCAGTCAATTCCAAGTAGAGCCCAAGCATGATCATTGGATAGCAGCCAAGCATATACTGAGATATCTACAAGGAACAATCCACCATTGCCTGAAGCATGATAAAAGGAATGTTCACTTGATTGGATATACAGATTCCAACTGTGGAGGCAGTAAGATGGATGGGAGAAGCACCATTGGAGGATGTTTTAGTTTGGGATCCTCCATGATATCCTAGATGAGTAGAAAGCGGGAATCAGTTACTTTGACTAGCGCTGAAGCTGAATACATTGCAGCCTATGAAGTAAGCAGAGAAACTACCTGGTTGAGAAAGCTATTGTCCAACTTGTTTGAAGGACCGATGGACCCTCCAGTGATACATTATGACAACACTAGCTGTATAAGGTTGTCTGAAGACCCAATGTTCCATGGAAAGACAAGCACATAAATAACAAGTATCACTACATATGAAAGTTGATACAAGATGGAGTGTTGCAGCTCTAGTATATCTCCACTGATGAACAGGTATCTGACATCTTGACAAAATCTCTTCCTAATAAGAAGCTTGTGTATTTGAGAGACAAGCTTGGAATGGTTGATATATCCTCCCTAGTTGAGAGGGAGTGGACACATCATTCTTGTCTTCACTTCATGCAGAAAGAATGGAGGATTGGGTAAGCATCTGATTTCTGATACTCTTTGAGGATGAGGTCGAGCATCCAAGATAATAGTTGAAGAGGAAATTCCTTGAGGATGTGTTATTCCAAGATAGGAATTGTCCTAAAAGGACATACCTTGTGAACACCCGGGTAGGGTAGTGCCTTGAGAGACAATGATGACGGTATCTATCAGTGATTGGTCTTGCCAACATTATGCTATGATCTTGTGCAGAGATAGAGTTGTTGGTCAAGGCCTTGTTATGTGACAATGTTGGTTGGTATGATGCAAAGAGATAAGCTGAAATGGTAGCTTCTGAGATGGCTTACTCTTTTGTATTTAAAAGAGTCAAAATACCCTCCAAGACCAAGTCGGCCTCATTAGGGCATGTCATCCTCCTTGGAAACCTATATATAGGAGGGAACTCGACCTCCTATGGACACTCACTCATCTTATCATCTAAGCGAAGGAAAAGCAGAAGGAGGCTAGCAAAGAAGGAAAAAGGACGAAGGAAAAAAGTTTGGGTTGTTTCTCTCTCTCTCACACACAAGTGCAAAGAAGGAAGGCTAGGGTTTCAATGTTGCAAGATCAAACTTGAGAAAATTGCAAGAAGGTCGAAGGAAAATCAATTAGGTCACCTACAAGCCCTAGAAGGGGAAACCCAAGCGAAGTTCAAAGGAAGCCTTGGAAGCCCTGAAACTGCTCACATGTGTGGAAGTAGCAACTATTGCAGGGGCCAAAAATTTCAGACCAGCAGTGGAGGCCGAATTTTTGTAGTTAGGGGTCAAAGTTGTGCAGTTGGAAGAGATTTCACTGGGTTTGACTTGGACAAGGGAAGCACATCATCAAGAAGGTCTAACTTGGTCTTCAAAGAGTATTGGTCTTGGTATAGAGGTCTTCGAATTCATTATTTGAAGAATCTATAAGAAGAGTAGAGATTTGCAAGTTTTTCTCTCAAGTGGAGAAGTTTTGGCCCTGGCTTGCAACCTACATTCTGTGTTCTTGTGTATTGTTGGTCTTCTTGTTGTCGTAGTTGTTTGATGATAAGAACAACATAATAATAAGAGAAGAAGCTAATAATCAAGAAAAATAAAAATGCATCGCAAACATTTATCAAGTCTAACAGAAATCATCTCAATTGTAGCCCTATACATTTCTCAACAAGATATTCCAAGGGAGGTATCGTTAGTACAGCCTCACCTCACGCTAGAGATTTTGTTTCAAAATAATTGAGTGAAAGGTTACATCTAGATAAGCATTTAAAATTTAACAAGATAATTGCATATCATATTAGATAGATTGCATATCATTCTAATTCACTTACCTTAGAGCACTTTAAATTTACTTGCAAAATTATTTATCTCATGTACTTGTCATGATGGATGGCCTCATTGTCCATTGATGTTATTCTCTTTTTGTTGAGTACTTCCTTTAGCAAGCGTGACATTTATTTACATTTTGCAAGTAATACTTTTGGATCCATTGAATCTCATTTGCAAATTCAAGTTATCATTCCTTCAAAGTGACATGTTGCAAGTAGTGTGGATCTTTCATCTTTCAATCTTTACTTTATTTGTTAAATTGCTATCACATGTACTTGTTGTTTAGCTTATGATCATAAAATGATATTATTTTTTAATTGAGCATTTCTTTACTAGTACATTATTCCATTTGTATCTTGCAAGTGATATTTCATATTTCATCTATCATTGTTCTCTTTTGCAAGATTGTTTGTCATCACATTTTCATTTGAGCAAGTGCATGTTATTATATTTGAGCAATTAATTGTTTAAGCATTGGTCTATGATATCATATTTTTCTTGAATGAATTATTGAAATTTGCTCGTATATCTCCTTCCTTGTTCATATTGTGGGATCAATTTACTATTGTTGATAAGCTTTCCATTTAATTTAATCTCCTACAAACTTACATTTCATTCACTAACCTTCAATAGGGACCACCCCCCTTAGCTTTGACTAGGAGAGAGCTTTAACGGAGAGAGTTGGGAATAGGTGACAACCCCATCTCTTAGTTTGCCACCAAGACGCACCTTGTGGGGTTGAGGATTTTTCCCACGCTAACCTAGGTGTGCAAGCAAGGCGGCAACAGGGATCAATGTTGATTTAACTTTGAGTTTGAAGAAATAGTTAGTAGATACATTTGAGATGACTAACCTTAGTCTATTGCATTTCTTTCTTGGATCCAAGTCTTACAAATAAATGATGGCATATTTATTTCTCCACCTAACTGTTTTGAACTTGTTATAGAAGTTTAGAATGGAACACTATAAACCATTACTAAACCTTATCAATGGAGAGTGGAGCTAACCAAGGAGTGTGGTTCATCGAAAGTTCATACTACACTTTATCCACAACTTATTGATAGCATTATCTATGTAATTCACAATCAATCTAATGTTTCCTTTGTTGTTGGTGTCGTATCTCAATTTATGCAAATTTTGAAAGATAGCCACCAAAAAGCCAAGAAGAGAATTGTTCCTTATATCATGACACTTACCAACTTAGTATAAAATATTATAGTGACAAAGTGAACCAGATGATCAGCTACATTGCTTTGCATTAAGTTGGAAATGTTGATGACAAAAAGTCTACATTTGGTTGTGTTTTGTCTTAATTATAAACCCATACTTCGATCTTGTAAAAACCAAAAGGTGGTCTCACTTTCGACCATAGAAGTTGAATATCGTGGTGGAGTAATGCTAGCACAAGAGTCGTGTATTCGACATCTCATGGGTGAACTTGGTTTTCCATTTGAGACATCAATTGTTGTATATTGTGACAACCAAAAAGTAATACTAGTTGCATAGAATCATGTTGCACATGAAAATATGAAGCATGTGGAGCTTCATGCTCATTATCCCCCATTTTGTATTGCACATGTGATTTCATCACGACTGATAGATTTGCAAGGTAGCATGGTTGATTCTAGCCTTCTAAAGGTTGGAATTTTGGTAGAAGTTGTTTCTAGTGGATGTTTGTTAGAATTCCATGCACCCCAGGTCTAGTCTATGCTTTAGCTAAAAAAACATAAACACACTGAAAATGCCTAACTTTAAACTTTTGCACAGCAAAAATTACACAAGCAATCAGATCGATGTACAGTAAACAACGTCTAATGCCCAAATCTGATTTCTTACAATTCTATTAATAAGAAAATCCTCACGGCTCTCGTAACAGGGAAGATGGCCCTTTACAATCACTGTACCATGCCAAAATATATAAGACAAAATAGAAAAATACTAGTACAAGTTACCTGAGTTGAGATACAGTCCTTTTAGCTCTCATCTACCCTTAACCAATGGCTTTCCTTTGCCACCAAAAGCTACAGCCAACCTTCACGAGTCTATCTGCCCACCTGGCAGACTTAGCACAGTCTCCAACAACAATCATCTTGCATTTCCCTACTCCTTTAGCCCTCAGCGGCCTTGTTGTAGCTCTATTAAGCCTCGGCTTGCTCCAACTCCCATTTTCTAGCCCTCGGACTGCTCCTTTAGCCCACGGCCAACCTGTATAGGCTTGCGGCCAAGTCCTTCAACCCCCGGCCTACCTTTCTTGCTCTGTTCAAGTTATTATCAGTCTTGTGGCCAACCTCTACAAGCCCTCATTGTTGGGCTTTCCTTTCTGCTACAGAACCAAGGCTCGGTCCAGCCCTTTCCTCCACTATGACTTGCTCTTTAAGCCCTGCGAGCTTCTACAACAACCCTAAACCAACCTCAACCTCTCTTTTCTACGCCTCAGCCCTCCTACACAGATTTCCACAGGGCGTGTGGCCTTCCTCCCTAGTTGTGGCCTCCTTTAGCTAAACTTGCAACGTTCTCAGCCCTCAAAACAGGTCCTACTTGGCCTCCTTCCAGCCACAAAAACTCGGTCTTGTCCACAAATCCTATCCTTAGCCAATTGTCCTCAAACTTTCTCGTGCGGCTCCTTTGCTACCTACGGCTAGGTCACTTCTAGCCTCTTCCAACACACACGAAAAATGATCCTTTATGTTCCTTGTCCTCCAAACCTCTCCATTGATTTCTTACTTATACTAGTCCTTAGGTCCCTTAGGAAGCCCCCTTTGTCCTTCAAGAAACCTCCAACACAACCTTAACATTAAATTAGAATTTCCTTGGGTTCAAAGCCCACTCGCTTTGGTCCAAAACCTTGAACTTGGGTGCAAATGCCACACATCATTTTTTGTGGGTGTTTCTCTCACAAACCTAGCACCAAGGGCATGTGAGAGTACCTCCCGATGCTACCCAATTTTAACAATGTTGGCTTGGTAATTTTGGCAGAAGTTACTACTAATGGATGTTGGCTTGGTAGAGGAAATTCCTTTTTTCTTGATTGATGATCATGATCTGGCTCTCTCTTCATGGTTACCCTTATTTTGGTTGATTCTTATGAGATGATCTTTTACACTATTGTTTTGCTAGATGACAATCAACCTTTACACAGTGGATGTGCCTAATGCATTATTATACAATTAAGTATTTAGCACATGGCATCATAATGTCCTTCTTGGTTAACGGATAATGGTGAGAGCACCTTAACACTTGAGATGTCCATGATGATCCCGTTATGATACTTGACATACTAGAGAGATTTTCATAGAGCACTCCCTTTATTGCAAATCTTTTCATGATGATATGCTAATCCACTCACGGTTCCAATGTCATTTTATTGCTAGAGCACATGATGATATGCTAATCCACTCATGGTTCCAAATGTCATTCTATTGCTAGAGCGCTTTGTTTATTTGACATGTTATGACATTGAGATGGCACTCTTAACATGGAATATAACTCCTAGTAAGTGTTCATCTTGTACATAAATTTTGATGTAAACCTAACACTCACAATGGCTAGTTGACTCATTTTGACTTATTTGAGCTTGTGATGGAGTGTCCTAGTGTTTTAAGGATGACTTGGCATGATTCATCTTGATGGAGGTCTTCTACTCGGGCATCCTTACTTGTTTGGTGATTGTTTGGCACTTGAATAGACTTGAGATGGGGTTTACTATCATTTTTGGTGGACCACACTCCCATTGTTGAATCCATGGCACACATTTGGAGGTCGACCCATACATGTTGTAGCTTTTGAGAAGCCTTCTTCTTTTGGCATTGTGACATTGCAATAGGAGTTGTGACAATGCATTAAGATTTGTGTCATTGCCTTGGGCATTGTAGCAATACACTAGGCATTGTAGCATGCCTTGAGAGTTGTCACATTGCATTGAGAGTTACAGCATTGCAATGGGAGTTGAAGTAGATTACTAACATGTGGATATCCGCCATTGAGGAGTGGGCCAATTATCCTTACTTTAGCACACATGTATAACATCTCATTATTTATCACTGTTTTTTGCAAGAGAGAGGGGCTATGCCCTTTTTCCAAGGTGTTTGTTAGTATCTTGAGCATGGATTGAGGAGTTAGTTGGCAATTTGACCCCTCACACGAGAGGACCTAACTATTTGCACATGATTTTATGGTTATTACACCTTGGGGGCCACATTTATGACTATTGCATGTTATTGCATTTATGGTTATTATACCTTGCCATCAATGAATGCTACCTTGAAGCCTTTATCTACCATCGCAGAAATAGACACCAGGTTCTTCTTCAAATCGGGCACATATAATACTTCTTGTAGATGAATGGTTTGACCTTGATTCAATTGAAGAGTGATAATATCTATCCCTTTCACGGGTAAGTGGCATTGTCTCCAAGTATGAGCTCCAAATTAGTCTTCTTTTCAATCAAATTTGAGAGGGCCTCTTTGTATCCAATGAAGTGCCTTAAGGCTCCACTATCAATCAACCAATGATCCAAAGTATCCAAAGGAGAGGCAATAGATAGAGCAAAAATAAGATAAAACTCCTTTTGTTTTTCTACAAAATTACTTTCCTCATACCTGAAATTTCTCAATCTTTTGGGAGGTCGACCATTTCCATATCAAGTAGTGGAAGCATTCCATTTTTCTATATTGTTGAAATTGTTGTTCCTTTGATTTCCATTACTTTTGTTGTTGTTGTTATTGTCATCATCCCTTGGAGAATTCTTCTTGTGAGGACACTCTCTAGCATAGTGACCAAACCTATAACAATTGAAGCACCTTCCTTTTCTTCCTTCTTTGAATCCCTACTTGAATCATTGACCCTATCTCTTTGGACCAACATTATTTTTCTTCTTTGCATGAGCGGAGAAAGCAATTGGTTTATTTCCATTTGAGGGCTTGTCTCTCTCCTTCATCCTTGTCTCCTCTTGAATGCATCTAGCGAATAATTCAACAAAACTAGGAATCTTGTCATTGTTGAAAATGGTGGTGTTAAACACATCCCATACTCTTGAAAGACCCCCAAGTGCAATCAAAGTGAGCTCTTTGTTATCAATAACTTCTCCAATAGATAGAAGGTCATTCTTGATTTGTGTGATCCTCATGAATAGGATTGGATAGATTCCCCTTTATCCATCTTGATGTCCTTCAACTTGCTTTTGAGAAAGAGGATTTGATTTGCATTGTTCACTTTGAACATCCCAACCAACTTATCATATATCTCCTTAGAAGCTCCCAAATCAAAAACATAGTCAACCAAATGCTTTTGAATAGAGTCAACCAAATTTTTCTTTGCTTTGATCTCACCTTTCTATACTTCATCTTAGCAGCAGCCGGTGCATTTGAAGGAGGCTCCACCACATTTCTCTGCACATAGTCCAATACTTCATGCTCCTCCAAAGTCATCTTCCATGCATGATAATCAAATTTATCATTGAGCTTGTCCTCGCTCTTAAAGTGAGATGTAGATGCCATGGGGACTTGTCCAATAGATCTCTCTTAGTGATTGCTTCTCGCTCTTGCTTGGGCTTTGCCTTCACCTGGGCTCTGATACCATGTTAATTTTAGTTAACAATGGTATGTTCTATGCTTAGCACAATTACTTCAATGTAGATGCCATGGGGACTTGTCCAATAGATCTCTCTTAGTGATTGCTTCTCGCTCTTGCCTGGGCTTTGTCTTCACCTGGGCTCTGATACCATGTTAATTTTAGTTAACAATGGTATGTTCTATGCTTAGCACAATTACTTCAATGTCCTTTAGTAGCCCAATGACAATTTCCAATAGCAATCACATTAACCATAAATGACATTAGTAGCAACTGTAGATAGAACATGAATAATAAAATGCAGAAGACAAGGACACCAAATTTGGTGGATGCCAAGGAAAACCCCAAGATGGGAAAAACCCTTTGATCAACTCTTCTTATTATTATATCAAATGTTCAACAGAGGGAGAGAACAATAAAGTCAAAATTTTCTTACCAAATGATGATCAAAGTAGTCCCGTTAAATCTGAATTTTTCTGCATTAGTCAATAGCAATGTTTTAAAACTCCGACTCCGACACCGACTCGGCTGAGGGTCAACTCCAACTCCGACTCCGACACTTGACTTGACCGAGGGTCGACTCCCACTCGGTATCAACTCGGCCGGCTTGATTTCAATGACTCGGTCTTCGTAAAAAATACATTAAATATTTATTTTTTATATATATAAATACAAAAACAAACAAACAAACAAGCAAAAACATAATTTTAAAGATATTCATTCATGTTTCCAAACACACAGCTTTAGAATATAGATAGAAGACAACATATGATCAAAGCAGGCTCATGTATATATACATTATATCAAAAAGACACCCAATGCACCATCCAATACATACATGATGATGATATAGAGAATCGAGATCAAAACAAAAACACATAACAAATGATGCAAGATATTCTGATTATTAGAACACAGAAAATTCAATCCAAAAATTTGCACTGTAAGGATGAAATTGCTTTTTTTTTATTAAGCAGTGTCGGTTTGTTCATCCACTTCAAATGGCTTTATTAACTTACCCTTAATCTCCATGTTCTATTTTGGATGTCCGGTTAATCCTTGAATTCTGTTTTGGAGGAAAAGGAGGATGCATAGAGAAAAACATTTCTGTGCATGGGACATAAAATGTGCCTATTGCATGATGCATCAAAGGAGTGGATGCCACATTATTCTATAAAGCTTAGGCATTGCTGATGATATTTCATGGATCAGAACAACTATTGTAGAAGGTGTGGTGACACTCTAACAAGAAGGAGAAAATGACCAAATTATTGGATTTATAATTATATTAATTTGTACTTCATTGAACGGAGAGATTCTTCTATTACTGTAATTATGTTTGTCTCTAAATTTCCTTTAGGCTTAAAATTGACACCTTTGTGTCAATACTTTTCAAAAGAGGAGATGTGAAAGGTCGTGGTCTTTGTGAGGTCAGTGGGATATGGTGATGTGCTATATGCAGCTAGTCAACTGACACTTCTGCAGCAAATATTGCAACTAACTAACACTTCTACAGCAAATATTGATGTCCGAGTTGTGTTTTAGAAACTATACATCTTGCAAGGTGAAACTCAGCTTTCTATGGGATTCAATTTCCGATTCTGTAGGCTCTTAGTCTATCATTTGTGATTCAATTAGCCAATAATCAGAAAGTTCGTTTACATGTTAAAATGTCACATTGAATTCAGTTTTCGAAAGAACATTGAATCTTTTGATTGATGATACTTAAGTTATTCTAGGCAATTCATCCGTAGCCTGGGCCTCTTTTTCAAACCCGGTCAGGTTAATGTTGGCTCGGTCGAGCCAGCCGGGTTAACACCGAGCCAACCAAGTTGTTAGACAACTCAGCTGGCTCGGTATTAACCTGGCCGGCCGAACCAAATCCAAGGCTGAGTCAATTTTTTTTGGCCTGGCTCGGACCAACTCGGCCGAGTCAATTTTTTTTGGCCTGGCTCGGACCAACTCGGCCGAGTCGGTTCTGAGCCGGCCGGTTTTGAAAACAGTGGTCAATAGCCCTAACCAGAAAGTCAATGTTGTTCAAATCAACAGCAAATAGTCCTCTTTGGAGCTCGGTCAATGGCAGTGAAACTTGGCCTTCAAAAGTGGTGAATGTCAGCCCAAAATAGTCATAAAGACAACAGTCAAAATATGCTCTTCACGCCTATGGTCAGCCCAATCAACCTAGCCAAAAATCTCAATTTGTGTGCCAAACAATGTGGCCTGCCCAAACAAAAAGATTCACACAAAAATCAAAATCAAACTTGGTCAAATACCCATTGGTCAACGCTGGTTAAACCATATAACAGTGTTGCAATTCGACCCTATAATTCGTCCTCCTTTCTAGCCACACGTGTGTGAAGAATATTAGTCCAATGAGTTGTATGAACCAATTAGATGAGTAGAGAGAAGAACGTGTGAGATGAGATGATGCCAAATGAGGTTTGAGGTCTCTTATATTTATACAAGTCGTTGAGGGTGAAGAGACATGCCCATTGGGCTTCATGAGCCTCCATGAAGATGTGGCTGACCTTAACAATTTGCACATTTGTGGGCTTGACCTCAACATCATATTTTCCCTTGTCCAAATTTGATGATCTTTAAGTCAATTTTAGTCAAAAAGAGGAATTCAATGCAATCATCATCTCCATCAAATGAGTTGTCCAAAGTGGAATTTGGCCCTAGTTGTCGATTTTAACATAGGGCTATTGATTAACCATCCCAAACATAGGTGGGATAACTTGCTTAAAAATCATCAAGTAGAAAGACATTTGAAAGCAAGACTTGTGTGAAGTATTTTGATGCCCTAGCATTAAATATGGTCCACTATGATAGTTTTATGGTTTCTTTACCTAATGATATTGATCTCACTTGATCTTAAGGGTACGTCTCAGGTGGTTTCTCGCAAATGCATTGGATCCCTTGAGTGATGGCTTGACACTTCTACAATACCTTGAAGAATCTAGCCTAGTCAAGAGAGCACTTATGACCTTGTAACCACAACGTTGGTCACACAGAGATGAGCATTGGGCCTTAAGGAGCCCTCACATGGATGCATGACAACTTCTACATCTCTAGATGCTAACATGTTGGGCAAAGAAGTCATGACATTGACAAGATTGATGACATGCCCCAAAGGACCCAAGACGCCCCTAAGCTGGCCTTGCCCCTTCTTGATGGGCATTTCCTAGTTCCAAAGCCTAGACAAGGATGATGATGGCTTGAGATACTTTGGGAAGGCCAACGCACACCTTTTTTATGATGGCGTCATACATTAGGGTTGCAACGTCACCCATGCAAACTCTAGGATGATGGCGTATGGATTCTTGATGATGGAATCTTGGAAGAGGAGTTGTGGCTTTGGGGATGCACCCTTACACACTGATGAGAAGCCTTGGAATGAGGAGCACTCTTAGAACCTTCTTCGCACCTTGTTTGATAGAGATGCTCACCTTATGAGGATGACGTCATGTTGGAGAGCTACTTTTCCCATCCATGTGGAGAAAAGAGTCATTTCTTATGCTTTATCGTTATGTAAAGTTATCTTTAGATCAACTTGTGACCTATTGGACTCGTTGAACACTTAAAGTCATGTTTTTAGGGCTTTCAGTGTAAATTAAGATAAATTTGAATTCACTTCCCTCATATAAAGAGAGGGAAGTTGAATTGTTTTGGAGGATTATAACACACTCTCAATTCTCTCTTGCAAAGAGTGTGTACTAATTCTCTCTCTTTCACTTGGAAACAAAGGCTAAATGGGGTATGTAAATTGTCTTACGGACAATATGTCTTGCATGGAGAGACTTTCTATGGATTGATGAAGTGATGCTTACTTGAATGGTGTAAGTTTAATGCTATTTTTTTCTTTCATTTTATGTGAATTAATAAAATTAGGGTTTATCTTGTGACATATTAAAAATTACAAAATTATTTATGAACTCTTGTTTGTTATTATGCAAAATTTGTCATCAAGTATTCATCAAAAGAACAAGATTGCATCCTTTGACCTTAAATCTCCTAAAGAAGAAAGTTGCTAGGGTTTTGAGATGAAGCAATTTCTCTCTCCTCCCTCTTTGTCCAAGGTCCTTTTATCTAGACCTCATCCTATTGATTCCATTACCTATTTGAATGAAGGCACTAGTCATTGTGTCTCGATCATCATAATTTTTCTATTTTTCTTTATTTTATGGTAAACTAGGGTTAGGGTTTGGTTAAATCCACATTTTATAGCATAATGGCACCTATATGTTAATGCTGTTTAAGTAGGAATTGCGTCTATTAATGTTTAAAAAGAAAAATCCATCATTTTATGGATGTTTTACCCTCAAGGTCTTATTTGTTGTTTTATGCATTCACAGCCACCAAAAGCATATTGTTAGCCTGTTATAAGTTAAAGTTTCAAGAGTATGCAGATTTACAGTGTGTAAAACATTATAACAGCAATGGAAATAGCCTTGTTTACCCCCTTTCAGTAGCCTTAAGCATATTGATAGCCTGTAATAAGTTAGGGTTTCAAGAGTATGCAAATTTACAGTGTGCAAAACATTATAACAGAAATCGAAATGGCCTTGTTTACCCCCTTTCAGCAGCCTTAAGCATTTTATAAATTGATCGTGGCTGGTGGAAGAACTAACTTGAGAATCCATCGATCTTATCTCTGCCTCTTAGGCTTTGCCAGTAGTTTCCTCCAATCCATCATCTCTGTTTCACCTTGAGACTCTCGTTATTGAAGACATTTCTATGATGTATTATTTGCAAGCCCCTTAGAGAGCCATTTGGCTCACCTTAGTCATCTAGCCTCTAAGTCTTACTGGGGAAGCCTACCTTGTGGAATACTATCCAACCACAAAACAGCAGGGGAAAAGCCACTGACATGACAGTGGTGGCTGATCTCATTGTTGCCCTATACCTAGAGTACCTAGCGAGGCTTAGCACTAGGCTGCTAAATTTTGTAGTAACAGGGCCCAATTGTTTGTTTTCGGGTCTAGAGGAAATGAGACATCTCACGTTATAGCATCACTACATGGGATTCCACCATCCAGTTTGGAGGAAAGAAAGAAATAATCAATCTAACAAGGTTTTTCCTAGGCGGACCCTATAGAATTTAGCTTTTCAGACAAAGAGATCTAAAACATCCTTTAAGAACAAGCTATACACCTCCAATCCAAGTCCCTCAAGAAAGTAGTGCTTAAGGGTCCCCTTTACTCTTTGCAGAAGCAATGGAACCTCCCCTTGATCTCATAGTAAACTAAGCATAGAAAGATAGCATGATCCTTTGTCTCAGTGTTCTCTAAAGTGATAGACCTAGTAGGTCATCTCAAATCAGGAATATGGTGGTCAATTTCAAGCTAAAGTCAATGCAAACATACCATGAACTAGCGTAATGGAATCGTATACACACTAAGAAAGAAACAGATATATGGAAAAAGAAAGGAACAAATATACAAAGAATGTATTTTTTTCAATGTAGTCAACTGAATACATCACATAAACCTCTTTTATATATCAAGTGATATGTTAATTAACTACCTCCTTGACTAAATTATATTTAATGTTGGGTTATTATGATTAATTGTTAACACTAGGACTCGTAACAACATTTTATTGAGTGTTACCACCCTAACACCTCCCCATAAGATGGAGCTAGTTTTACAACCCACGAATACAAAATTTATAACAACACTTTCAAACAACTAGATTCACCAACGAAATTTGTATAATGTTCTTGTTTTGTGCTTTTGCTCTAATTAAACAAATTCTCCCAGTGCTCCATCTCACCAACATCACCCTCATTCTAAAGGTTGATCTACACCAAACGCCACTAAAAAATCACTCGACTCTATGAAATTGCCATCACCCTCTTTGTTTGAAGGTGGAATTAAGTTGGACTTCCCTAGACAATCAATCAACTGAACATCCCCTTTTGAATATCCTTTGTCTCGAGGTTGAGATGCTAAGTTGCTGATCAAAACAGGAAATCTTTATCAAATTCATCATCATCATCATCTGCATCAAAGTCTTCATCACCTGAAACTTGAACCATATGTCAATTTTCTTTCATTTTGGTGACTATTTTTTCGTACATCAATTGCTTGTAGTTTACAACCTGAAGGTTATGGCCTTAATTCCCTATGTGGAATCATTTTTTCCCTTTCTATGCATTGTTGCCTTCACCTTGTTACATTTTTAGTGCTATTACTTTTATTAAAGATAGTTTTTTCTTCAGCCATGAGGATTGACATCATGGCTTCCAAGGACTGAGGGATATAAGTGAGAGTGAAGACTATGTTGTTACAATTTGTGTGCCAACTATTCAATAATACTTCTTTGGCATCACCTTCCTCAACCTTGATGCCCATTCTTGTCATGGCATTCGTGATTTCAAAGTATTTATATGGACAGACATGTTTTACCCACTAGCCGTCAATCTTGAAGCTGGCAAAATGTTTCTTTAACATAAGCTCAGCACTCTATGCTTTTGACCCAAATAGCTGATTTAACTCATCCCAAATTTCTTTGGAACTTTTAGCCAAGTCCAAATGATGTAGTTGCATATCAGGCATTCCCATTATGATCATATATTTAACTTTATCAACCTTTATAGTCCAATCAAATGGCTTATCTTGTAAGAATTTTATTCTACCCCACTGAAATCATTCAAAATCTGTATGTTTAAATTCATAAACGCAATTGTAATTTGATTTTCTAATTAACAAAATTTCTTCCATGGGACCTTCAGAGTATAGGTTTCCGTTTCTTCATTTACAAAAAGAAAACAAACCTTACACATCTCACTCATACTGAGCTATAGAATGCACCCTTCACAAAACAACTTAGGTTCTCATCGAGAAATATGCTAACGATCACACAAATGTTTAAAAAATAGGCAGCATACAGTTTACTTACTGGCAATGCTATTCTCATCTTGCCTACTAAGACTTTCTTATCTAAAACTTAAGGTCAAGTTGTTTGAATGGAGACTGAGAGTTTTGGAAAACAGCAAAATAATCATCCCTGCCAATATATGGGTCAAATTACAACACAAAGCCATTTTATTTCTAAGAGAAACTCCCTGCGAGATGAAGATTGATTTTATAAAAGCATTGAAACATGCAGCAGATACAAACTACTTGTTTTTAGTAATTTGCCAGGAATAGTGCCAACTAACAGTGTTCTTTTGCACCTTTGATGTGTGTTAACAATATTACTTCAACAACAGGCCTGAAAATAGTTCCTATTAAGAAAGCAGAAAGCAGACAGCAGGAAGAAACGTAAACCTTTTCTGGCTCCAAAGATCTCAAGTAATCCAATAAGTCATTCTTTTCCTCCCCAGCTAAATTTTGCATCTGCAGTGCTGCATTTTTCAGTTGGCTTTCTTGCAGTTCCTGTAGACAAATGGCAGGTCTTTAGTTAGAGGATGTCATGGGATATGAAGAGATGATTTGATTGCGAAAGGAAATTTTGAAGGCAAAAATAAAAGAAAAGGGAGAAACAAGTATACATGTATAGAAACGAAGCAAAATAAAAAAAGGTTTAAAGAAACAGCAAATAAACAATTAACATAGGCAAAGAGAAACACTCTCTAGGGATTAAAAAACACAAAAACCAAAATAAGGCAATGTAATTACAATGCAAAATGAAATATAATATGGACCTTTTGAAAGTCAACATAGAACCCTAATCACTGGAAAATGGAAATGAAACTGAAAATGATACACATCCATCTTAAGCTTAAGTAAGGCAGAAATGCCAAAGCTGTCCAGGACTTCTTCAAAGGTAACAATATTCCTTGTCCCCATCCATGCGGAGTCTTTACCATCCCTATCTAACTTTCAATGCCCATTCTTTGAAGTCATGTAATATGCAGATCGCATTACTTAATACTTCGCCTCGATATTGTTCAGACCTATTTTAACAGATTACAAGTTCCTATATCTTGCTTAGCAACCTGTTAATAAAACTAATTGACTTGCTGACAAAATATAATAAATTCTCATTGGTTGAAGCAGAATGCAATGGACCTTACAATATTTTTTTGAAACATAAAGTTGCCTGAAATCACCCATTGCTCTTCTCAACGAGTTCCTAGTTCTCCAGTCTCATTAAGTAAACATAAAAAGGATCTAAATATTAGACCACCACAAAAGCATCCTCTCCCTTCCCACGCCCAAAAGAATAAATTTATAAAACCAGCCTAATCTTTCCCCTCCAAAACATATAGCTGCTTTGAATAGATCAAAAATAAAACAGTCAAACAAAAGCCACAGAAAAATGGCATATAATACCCACATTTGAAAATCGGGTTAACTGAGACTGCAAGTCACGAATATAGTCCTGAGCTTCGGGAGATAATTCACCAAGCCCTTCAGGTATGTCCAAGTCCTGAACGCCTGCTTCCTCTTCAGATACAACCTCCATTTTAGATGTCTTTTGCTTACCCTGGGCCAAGTCTGACTCATTGCGATCGCCATCATCCAAAGCCTCTGGATTTTTAATCTCAGAAGTTTCTTCCTTTTGCCTGGCCAAAGAAGAATCTTCAGACATGTAGAGGCTTTTCTGGAGGCAAAGCCGATACTCTGCATTTTGTAGTGTGTACCTATATGAAGCGGACAACAAATTAAATACAGATAGATATGCATATGACCCATCATAACATTGAAACAGAAAATTCAGCGAAAATATTCGAACAAGAATAACGAAATGCATAACATCAAAATGTTCATATTCCATTAGATTTCATCAAGTCACAAAAGTAACACTGTTTAAACTTTGTATTCACATAACTATTAACCATTAAGAACATCAAGTTTGAAAAGCTAATAGGCATCTCTCAGTAGCCCAAGGGGTTAGCTCAACTGGTGACTGCCAATGTTTTTGGGTATCTGGCTAATTCCATGCTAGCAGGTGCCCAGTTTGAAACCCCTCAGTTAGGCATACTAGTCTACAATGACAGGTTTATTAAAAATGTCATTCACGAATATGACGAACATGAGGTTTTCCTTGGGAAAAAAACAGGTAGTTTTAAGTGAGATTTTATGTGACAACTGCTAAGTTCTAACTCTAATCCGAATAATTCCCTTTTAAGTTATCATTTTAACATAGAAGCAACATTAGATTAGTATAAGTATTTGTCATATTTCTTTGCCCATTCTTTTGATGTAAAGTAATATCTATAGGATTCTTGTTTTCATAATCGTTATCGGGATTAAATCGGTGAGGGGAAAAAATCGGAAAATAATCGGGAAAAAATCATAAAATACAAAATATTCATTTTTGTTCAATTTTTTAATATCTAAAGCATCTACAACATAAAATAAATACATTGACACATAAATATGATAAAAGAACTAATATATAAGATGTGTAATAGCATCTTTAGTGCTACATCACACATAACAGTGAATCATGTCCTGAATAGTAAGTCCTGACTCCTGAGTCCCAACTCAGCCTCAAAATATCAACAAAAAATATAATAATGTATCTCATATCATGAGTCCTAATGTCATATACAATGAAATGAACCAAATAACTAATAATATTGATTTCCCCTACCCCTCTTGCGAGAAAATGCAATAGCTTTCCCTTTCCCTCTAGATGTAGACGCTAATGGAGTTGGTAGTGGACTCTGTTGTGCTCTAGAAGTTGAAGAAGTAGGAGCTAGAGGAGGTAGACCACATCCTTTACTGGTGGCAGGGGTAGCCTGGGTAGGTGGTGTCACCTCCTCCTCCTCCTCCTCTACACCTTCCACTACCTCCTGCTCTATCCAATCATCGTTAGACTCCATGAAAGGCCTCTCGGCCTCAACCCTCCATGCAGCAGTGGTGTCAATCCCATTGAATGAGATGGCATCCATATCAGGTATCCTCTCAAGTTGCCTCACACACAATCGAAGATTGTAGTAGACGTAGACCATGTCATTAAGTCGTTGCGATTCCAACCTGTACAAAGATCATAAAATAATAATTATAAGAACAAACAACAAACAAACAAACAAACAAATTAAATATTTAATGAATTCAAAAAATTAATTGGAAATTTGGAATATTTTAAGTTTTAAGTTTAATCTGTTGCGCTTCTTGTTGTGTATTTTTTCAAATACACTCCAGCTGCGCTCGCATCCTGAGCAGCTACATGTTTGGCTGAGGATTTGAATGGAAAACTTTCGCAGATGGGGTACTCTGGCACCATAGCGAGTCCACCATGCATCTACAACAAAATTACAAATAAGATAGACATAAGAAAAAAAATGAAAATTGAAAGTTGAAGCAAAGTATGAAATTATGAACTTGAAGAGAATGAAATTTGAAACAAACTAAAAAATACCTAGCATTTGAGTCTTCCTATCAACCACAGTCATCTCAAAGCCAAATGTGCCACCTGCCATCCTGTATATCTCCATTTTTTTGGAGATTTCTGCACGTTCTGCTAGAGATCACACCATCCTCTGAACACAGGTGAAGAATCCATCCATGATCTCAGCATCAAATAAAAACCCACATGGGTAAGAAAATGCAAGATTCAGGTAGATCCCTGCAGCATGAATGGAATGATGAAGTGTGTTGTTCCATCGTTCATCAATCACTTCCCATAGGAGTTGTTTCTAAAACCCCTCATCTCCAATATCATCATAGTAGGCCCGAATGGATTCTTTGGCCCTATCCATGGCCTCATATAAATAGCCCATTGCGGACTTCTCACCATCAACTAATCGAAGAATCTTTACCAAAGGTTCAGTAACGGTGCACACCTCTTGCACTCCTGCCTAGAAGTTTTCCTGGTATGAAACTAATCTGCATATGGCCTCTCCTTCTGGTTTGCGGCTAAATGTTAAAGCACACCACTCCTCTGAAAGAAACATTCTCTTCACATTCCACATAGAATTCAAGAGGGATTGAAGAGATATGAAACTGGTGGCAAACTGTGTAATGGCGGGGCACACCAACTCCTTGTTGTTGGTGAATTTTCTCATCAAGCTAAAAGCACAGGTGCATGATTGTATATAAATTTTGTCATGCTTTTTAATAAGTCAACAATATCTTTGACAAAAGAAATTTTTCCTATGTCCTCCAACATCAAATCAATACAATGTGCAGCACAAGGTGTCCAAAATAAAGTAGGATGCCTCTCCATAAGCATCTTGCTAGCAGCAACATAATTTGCAGCATTGTCCGTTATGACTTGACAACATGTTCTGCACCCACCTCCAAAATAAACACATCTAGCAAATCATATAATAATTTTGTATCTTTGATATGCAAAGATGCATCAACATATTTCATAAGCATTGTCCCCTTGGGACAACTAACCAAGAAGTTTATAAGGGTTCTCCCCTTTTGGTCGGCCCAACTATCTGACATCAGTGCATCCTGTTCATGCCCATGATGCCCTAAAATCCTCCAATCTTTTGGTGCAGTCAACCTTTTCATCTTGAAGAATGTGGCCTCTAAAGTCATCATAAGAAGGGATTTTGTACCCTTGGCCAACAACTGCAATAGCATCAACAGCAAGCTGGAAAAATGGATTATTCCTTGCAACGTTGAAAAGAATATCACCCCAAAGGAGAAACTTGCCCAACAACTTGTTCTAAACCAAAGGATAGATGGTTGTGAACCAGGTGTGGTTCTAGGAACAAAAAACGATGAGGTAGCTACAAGGTTGGTTGTAGACATTGATGCTGAAGTAGAACCAGTGCCCCTTCCATATTCACCTCCTAGCACTCTCCCTGCTAGTTGCTTCTTCAGATCTGCTTTGGTCACTTTGTCTTGCTCTAGTTCTTCCAATGATCTCATGGCTCTTCGGATGATTTCCGCATTTTTATTGGTACAAGGCCCTACATCATGTCCAGGGATTTGTGCAAGGTGATACTTCAATCTATAAACCCCCTCTGACATATGATACCCACACAACTTGCAAGAGAAGTTCATTTTATGAAACCCTCCATCAGGTTCACCAAATTCCCATAGAGGGTCCAATTTCCTTGGCATGTTTGTAACTTGGTTGAACTCTTGAGTTTTAATTTAAAATGAAGTTTGAAATTGAACCTATGGCACAATAAGAATTGCAAGTTAAAAAATTAAAAAATAAAATAAATTACATACATGACACAACACATTGAATTTTTGACAAACAAACAAAAAATTCTCAACTAAATCCAAAATAAACTCTTTCCACTCTATGCAACAAAAATGCAAAAACACCATCAAATCCATTCAAAAATCATTCATAATCAATGGGTTAAATAAATAAATAAATAAAATTACATACATGACACAACACATTGAATTTTTTACAAACAAACAAAAAAACCTCAACTCAATCCAAAATGAACTCTCTCCACTCTATGCAACAAAAATGAAAAAAACACCATCAAATCCACTCAAAAATCATTGATAATCAATGAGTTATAGAAACCCGAGCAAAAACAAGAAAAAAACCATAACAAAATGGCCAAATTTGGTGCACATACCTGGAAACCACAATTTGCCGAAGAAATTTGATCCAAAGACAAAGTTCTCTTGCTTGGGATGCTAAAATCTCTCATTTTTCTCCTCCTCTGCCCTAGTAGACGCCTCCCTCTCCTCCTCAGCTCTCAAACAAATCCACTGTCTACTAAAAATGACAAAAAAAACACATTTTTTTCCTTATAAAACATGTTGTCTGGGAGCCTGGCAATTATTTCCCATTGAATCATGATTTTTTCAGCAATTTTTTTGAAAAAAAAAAAAAGTTCATAATAATCGGGCGATATTATCCGGAAAATGAAAAAATCGCGATTTTTTTATGTTATCGCGACTTTCTCAACACTAATTAATAGTCAATAACAAGTTAAAACGTTTTAGCTAAATTTCAAGGCATCTAGGGATTCTTTGACCAAACTATCATAAATAAATCCTAGACATTATTGTTTGCCCTAATCGTTGATATATTCGAAGTGTTTTCTCCAGTGCATGGTCTCAAGAAACCTGAGTTACCAGGATGCAGATCCGGATCCGGATACAGATCTGCCAGTTTTTTGAAAAGCCAAGTTCCACATACGGCAAGGAAATGGCAAGTACAAACAATATAATAATATTTCGACATTCGCATATTTATTTTAAAAATAAAAATTTTCATAAAAAATAAAGAATATATATATATATTATATAATACATACATAACTCATATATTAAATCATTTATATAACTTAATTAACAATATATAAATATTTATAATACATAGCTTAATATAGAATCATATAACCATGTTTTCGCCCAAAAAGAAATAATTTTCCCCTTATCTCCGGCACACTAAAAGGCTAGTGACAAAAATATTATATGAATATGCATTTCTTACAGAAAAGGGAACACAGGCACAAATGAAGATGTGTTGAAGCATTCCTCATCTAGAATCTATCAAAGTGACCAGAGAGAGAAGTCCATCCTATATATGTCGTTGTCTCTTGATTGCTAGAACTTTCAGTGAGACTTGCCCCCTATTCAGAATAACAGAGCATAAAGGGCACTTGGAAAAAGACTCCATAGTTGCATTTTCATGGAACGACAATCAAAAGCCATCACAAGTGTGAATTTTGAAAAGGGCCGTAGAGGTGTGGTTTTGTGAGTCAACGAAAATTGGTGGGTTAGGGATGTCATGTCACAGACGAATCCTGGGCAAATCCCCATGGATCCAGATCTAAACCCATATCAGATCCAAGGCTCAATGGACCCAAAACCCAAGCATGACAGATCTGTTAAGATAGCAAGAAAACATCATCTCGCATAATACAAGCTTATATTTTGATCATATTTTCAACATGATAGAATACTCTGAATCCTTCTTTCTTGGTTTCAAAATTTTTGTTCTAAGTACTACTTGAAAAGAGAAAACATACCAGTCACACCCTCAACCCATCATATTAAGACAAGAAGTTCCACAAGACAAACCAAAACATGAGTTATTCTCAAAGACCACTTGAAATTCCAATGGTATCTCTGACAAGTGATAACATCTAGCAACATTTCAAAATCATTTGCAATGCAATAAGCACTTTCACCCATTAAATTTGGACAAAAAACTCCACAAATAAGGCCCATTGTCCCTCATGTTGTATGAGAGAATACCCTTACGATTATTATCACAATATTGTTGATTTTTCATCACAACACATGATTTACAGCATAACACCATGTGGCATGGAGTAATTGACAAATACAGGGGTGTTATTATGGATGCACATACTTCCCCTAGCACTTCATTTACGGATTGTTTGACCACATCCAACTGTGGATGCGCAATGGTTTAATATCGAAGTATCATGGGTGGCCATTTTATATTTCAGTATTATGGTGATATATCATGTTTTAATGAGGTATGGTGGTACTTAGGCTTGGTGGATGAGTGCCCTAGCACATGGCGATGTGTTTCACATGTGAATTGAACCATTGATATTATGGACTATCATTCTTGGTTGTGTGTTTCTATGTACTTGGTTCCTATGGTCACACTCTTCCTTCATGGGAAACTCCCTAGGTGACATTAGCATTATAACATTACTAGAACATCACCTTGGGGGTTATTTATTCAATGACATTGAATACTCCCTTTGATCTATATTTTTTCACATGCTTCAGAGATACGAGATATTCCATGCGGTCATTTCATGAGTTCCTATGGTAATCTAGCCTTTCTAAGCCTTTTGATGTATTATTCTCATGGTTATAATGAACAATGTTGCACGAAGCACCCCCCCCCCCCCCCCCCCCACGGTTCCAAGCCCCGAAGCGCGTCCCGTACGGAAGCGCCTAGGAAGCTTGGTCGGAAGCGCCGCTTCCGAATTTTTTGCCGCTTCCTGGAAATTCGAAAGCGTGGTACGGAAGCGCCGCTTCTGAAGCGCTGAAGCACGCTTCGTACGGCGCTTCGGGCGTCGAAAGCGTGGCGCCTCAGAGGAGGAAGTGTATGCTTCCGGAAAAGCGTTTAGAAAATTGTTTTTTTTTTCAATTTTTTTTTAATTTTAGGTGAGTTTGCTTGTTGGGGGTGGGTCCAACTTGGGTTAGGGTGACGAACGAAGGCAAAAAAAATATAAATATAGCAGATGCTCCCTCATGGTAATGTTAAATTCTTAAAGTAAAAGTGACATTCAGCTTTATTTTTCATTTTCATCATTTTACTTAAATTTTTAACATTACCATGAAATGACTCAGGATGTTTAAAAGTGGTTCCAGCCTCATTGGACTTCATATGGAGAAAATAGAATTTCATATCCTATTCAAAATTCCGCACACTTAACAGTTTTTAGGAATTCAGGATCAATGGGATTGTGGCATTTCATTAGATTATATCAAGTATGAAGGTATGCGATTAGCATTTAATCAAGAGCACCAAGCCCTATATGTACCCTAGTGTTGGTGGTGTTAATTGTTGAACTCCTTTGTCACGTGGCACACCCTTAGCAAAAAATTACCTTTCAATCAAGTCAAAATCATCGATCAAGCATGTTAAGCTTTTTCTACCATATTTTAAGTCTTGAATTAGGTAGTTCGATCAAAATTGGGCAATGTTGACTAATATCCCTAGACAATCGAGGTAGAGGCAAAGGCTAGACAAGAGGAGAAGAATCTAGATTCTAGATGGTTGATGCATCTAAATGGTTGATGCTCGAATAATTAATCATTAATGTACAACTACAATGGATGTTATATCTATCTTGATTTATGCAAAAATATGCATGTTTTCTTCTACAATTAATTTGGTATTTGGGATGTTTGTTTTGAGTATAAATGCAAATATATATATAGCAGACGCTTCCGCGGACGCTTCGCTTCCTAGATTTTTGGAAAATGACGATGTGGCGTCCTCGCTTCCAAAAAACGCTTCCGCTTCATGCAACATTGATGGTGAACCCTAAAGCTTTCAGCAGGGTTGAGTCTCTTATTAATACATTTATTTCATCCCTAGGTAGAGCACACCCCTCAGTAGCATACATATTGAGGCAGTTCACACATTACCTTATTAATATTTCTTAAGTGATCTGTAAATTGTTGTAGATATTC
The DNA here is from genome assembly GCA_000404065.3 of Pinus taeda. Lineage (NCBI taxonomy): Eukaryota > Viridiplantae > Streptophyta > Pinopsida > Pinales > Pinaceae > Pinus > Pinus taeda. Next base: position 188,298 of record APFE031109964.1, on the reverse strand, counting down.
CACTGGACAGTTCATCACAACATATCTAATAAAATTATACTTAAATATCCAAAATCTACAATTTTACAGGTTTATTTCTCTATACATTTATAGATCTACAGATTATTGTCAATAAAGTATGCATGCAAATTAAAATTATGCTAAAAATAAAAAACAGCAAAATAAAAGCTGACACACATTTGACACAAGATATGACATGGGAAGTTGTAGATGTTCCACTGGGCAGTTTCATCACAACAAATCTAATAAAATTATACTTAAATATCCAAAATCTACACTATTATAGGTTTATTTCTCTATAGATTTATAGATCTGCAGATTATTGTTAATAAAGTATGAATGCGAGTTAAATCTATGTCGAAAATAGAAAACAGCAAAATAAAAACTGACACACACATTTGACACAAGATATGACTTGGGAAACCCTTTCGAGAGAAAAACCCAGCTGGAAGTTGTGACCAGTCTGCTCTCTTTCTTCGAATAGAAAATGTATGCAAGTACAAAGAAGTATGGCCTATGGCCTGTGGGCTATCACAGTGCACAAATCCCCTCGGTGTGCTCTATCTCCTATCTCTCTTGGTCATTTTTTCTCAACTATGGAAAGAATGCACTCGAAAGAACAGAACCCCTTTTCCTCCTAGTGGCTCGATTAGATTTGACTACCTCAACTCTTAACCAAAGTTACAATATAGACTCTTTTAGAGTCTTCTTCATCATAATCGCATGGCTAGCCCCTTTTCCATGAATAATGGGAACTAATGTGGCATCCTCTCGGATTATGGTAGTGAAAACAAGAAGTTTGACTTCTATGTGGCATAACTTTCACATACAAACTCTAATTGACGCGATTCTTGCACCATTGGAAAGATATTTATGTGTAGAATAGGGCAAAAAGGTGTTGCACTAGAACGATAAAGTTTTTACCCCCAAAAAATGTCATTTGATGTTTCAAAATGCTCTCGGAAGGTTTCAGACCCCAATTTGCCAAACTAGGTCCCACCGGTAAAAATGGTCCTAAGAGTTCATTCCTCCACTTTTATTACTCTGAAAACATCAAGATGGATGACAAACAATATAATGATCCATTCTGGATCACACCTCCCCATTTTGGGAGGCTTTTGGTCCCCAAAAGCTTTTACTAAATGATATGAGGAAACTTTTCCTCCACATTCTCTTGGGTATACTATTTAGCTTTCCCTGGAAGTTGTCCTTTCAACACAATCTGCCAAAGGTCATGTTGACCTTATCTTGTAGTTTTTGACCTCTTCTGCCAAAATGGACCTTTTGCCAACTTCCTAAGCATCTGGTGTCAAATCCTCCACAGGAGATAAGACCTATTCATCTTCCTGATCTAGCATGGAAGGCTCATAGAGGTTCAAATTCTCTATATTCACAACTGAGTAAATGCGCATGTACGGTGGTAAACTGAATCGATAGGCATTATCACCTACATTTTCCAATACTTTAATCCCAATCACACCTCCCCATTTTGGGATGCTTTTGATCCCCAAAAGCTTCTACTGAATGAGGTGAGGAATTTTTTCCTCTACCTTCTCTCAGATGTACCATTCATCTTTTAGAATCTAGATTCTATATCTAAAAATACATAATCAATTATCATCTATTGTCATCATCAATTCAGCATAAACATTGTCATAATCATTAATGATTATTATAACATTCATCATTCATCATTCAACATATCATCAAGTTTCTGTTTCAAATTTCAATCATCAACATGACAAGTTACAACATCATCACCAAAATTAATAATGCACAATACATAGTACAAAGTACAAAATGAACTATGACTTGCAATCTACTATCATTATTCATAATTCATATGGCATATTATGGCATTCAATATTCATTGTTCAAAAGTTTAAAACACAGTCATAAATTACATTTACATATCATCAAATATGTCTTCATTCATGTCACTAAGAACCACATCCTCTTCAAGAGTGAGAGCATTACTACCATGTCCACTTAAAGATCCAACTATTGGCGCCTCTTCATCAAACAAAGTCATATGAGACCTAGCATTCAATGTCATATCCAAGTCAGGCAACTCTGGTTCCACATCCCATAGTTTGGTGGGCCCAAATTTGTATTCGTCTATCTTGTGTGACAGAAGGCAAAGGTTCAAAAGAGCATACACTAGTTCCTTGGCCTTCTTGGCGCCCAATCTTTTTCACTTCACTGAATGGATAAAGCCATATGTACTCAAGTTCCTTTCTGCTAAAGAGGAACTAGCAACCTGTGAAAAGATCCTGGTGGCCAATTTTTGGATATGTGGAAGTTCCCCACCATAGTAGTTCCACCAATCAATTGGACTTAATCTTGTCCCACATACAATCAATATTAGCACCCCAATCCTCTGATCTCATAAAATGAACAAACTCCGAACAAATCTGAATCCCAATTTCAGGATCTACAAAAAAGATTTTTTAAATCCTTGTGAGACTTCTAGGTCTTTGTTTGGTGTGGTTCATTTTGGATCACTTAGCAACATAATATTTTGGATTCACTGCATAGGCCAAAAGGTGCAATTGGGTGGTCATCTTGTTCCACCTTTTGGTCAATATAACTTTTATTTCTCTGTAAAAGAATTCATCTGGATCATTCTCCTTGGCATTTATAACCACCCTTATCTTCTCTATCATGGAATCAATGCCCTCATACACCTCTCCCAAATTAGGCATATCTGTGTCAAACAGGTGACGCAAATCCACAATTAGCTTAGTAAATACCAAGAGGTACTCCACCATATCCCACCATTCATCATCAACAACCAACCTTTTCACTGCTTGTGCGCTTTCAGATTGGGATTGCCTCCATTGATTCCAAAAAGAACTACATACCATTGATTGTGATATTTCTTTCACCTACATAAGCCTTGTCAAAACTATGATGTGAGAAACAAAACGAGTCTCGGCAACCTACAAGTGCCAAATTGCCAATGTTTCAATAAATTAAAAATCATAATTTGATTGAATAACTATTATGATCCATGAATCATGACATTTGAGAATCTAATTTACATATTTGAACTTAGAGTCATAACAATTAGAATTTATAAAATAAACTTTAAAGTTTAGGTACCTTAAGGAGCTCCAACTTCGCAAATTCCCTGTAGATGCCTTGGGGCATGTGGTCGTTTGTGATGAAGGCTTGAATTTCTTTTGCCTCTTCAAAAATAACTCGAATCCACTCAATTTGCTTCCCCATCTTGCTCAACATGAGGTTCAATGAATGTACAATACAAGGGGTCCAAAAGATGTGTTGATATTTGCCTTCAATAATTAGGCTTGTTGCTCTACACACCATTGCATTGTCAATTATTACCTGGACAACATTTTATGACCCTACCAATTCAATTGCTTCAATCAAGATGTCAGCAATGAATTAGGAATCTTTCATCTGCCCTCTCACAATCCACTACCTTCAAAAACATTGCCCCCTTTGGGCTTTGAGCAACACATTAATCAAAAGCCTATTACTTTGATCTTTCCATCCATCAAAAATGATGGACACCCCTAAAATGTCCCATGAATTACGAATGGGGCTTGATTTAGCCTATAAATCTAACTTCTCAACATTGTAGTGTAAACCTTCTCATATCAAGGGCTCTTATAGCCTTTTGGGGCTTCATTCATTGTTTTTATCATCTTCGCCCAATAAGGAGATCACATAAGGTTAAAGGGAAGGTCATTTGCATGAATGCATTGACCTATAGTTGCATCTGTCGTCCCTCGAGCATCGTTATTAAAACTCCTTTCAAGCGGTCCCAAATTAGACCACTTTGAACCAAGGTTGACAATTCAATGAGAGGGAAGTGCAGGCTTTGATGAAGATGCTCCCAACCTTGTTGGTTGTTTGAACTTTGAATTGAGAGGTGGGATTTGCCTCGTTTGCTTTAGCATCTGCCTCATCTTGTTCTTTCTAATATTTTGCAAGTTTTGCCTTGCTTAAACCATTTCCATATGTCCCATTCTCTTTAGGTGGGCCAGTGCATATTCGAACCCCATTGCCTTTCAACACAAGTAAATGTGCTTTAACCCAAGTGTATGATCCCTTATACTCCTTTTTACACTCACTGCAAACCCGTGCCAATGATCCCCCTCCTTGGATCTTCCCAACAACAATTACATATTTCCAAAGAGGCAAATTCAATTTTATGTTCCACTTCCTCTGCCTCACGAATAGCTAAACTTGAAGTTGCCATGACGATTAGTAAATGAAACTGCAAAATAAAAATGAAAATTACAAATTACTCTAGTTAAAACTTAAAACATATTAAACAATGCTAAAGTTAAAATGAGCGAGATGGATATATTTAGATGTAAAAAGTGTGAATAATAGTATCTTGTCACAAGGTAATCATTTTGAAACTTGCAGGTATATTGAGCAATATGTACAGTGAAAGAGATTTAGTAGCACATTGAAAGCAATTTTTCTTATATTGATTAGAGACTACTTGTTAACTGATGAACATAACAAACTGCACTAGTGACCAAAGCAACTAACAACGTATGGTGCCACTGCAAATTGAAACTATATATGTATCTTCCCTATGGCTATAATTCCTTTATCTAGGCCCTTCAAATTAGCCCTTGAGGATGGGAACCCCTATGAGGGCTCGTTGCCAGCTCAGCTATGACAAATATTTGTAGTAGTAGAGGATATGAGGACAGGGTTTTATGCTTCATGATCAAGCATATGAAGATGCTAACTCCAAATGTTGTAGATGGCTCACAAGATAGCTATTTTAGTATTGGAAGTGATAGTTGATTCTTCCATCTACCTAAATCAAAGGAGAATTTTATGGATATTATTATTGTTCATATCATTTACTGTTGTGAACTTGTAGTGCTAAACCCTGAAGGTTGTTGCAATTTGTGAATATTATGATAGTTGGATTCTGGAACACAAAATTAGATTGTGAGTTCTCCAGTATTGAATGAGCGAAAGTTGTTTTCACATGTCACACGACTTGGATTTGTTGTTGGGTATGATTCTCCAGCTCTTAAAGAAGGCTTATCTGAAGAGTTGACCCAAGGTTCAATGGATGTCGCTTCCAATAGTGTTAATATGGGAAGAGCACGTGTTTCTGCACATGGTGGCATGTGAGCAAAACCATTTAAAGTATTTTACATAGGCCCTTACAAAAATAAGTAAAATAAGTAGTTGTCCATTTAATTTTTTATGTTGTTAGCATCCTTCATATATTAAGTTAAAGTAGAGCATAAACCTTATTCCTAACAAAAAACGAATATTCAATTTATCAGTGTTGGCTAGTGGCTCAAAACAGAGAAAATGTACATATGGCTCCTCTCAAGGCGGCTCCAATAGGTTAGTGGTCACGGTTCCAACAACAGGGTGAGGGAATGGCTCCAACAGCGCTGAGAAAGCTCTATGCCTTATAGCTCCAACAGTCTAGTGTCATGGCGGCAGCTCCTCTAGACTCCAACAGTAGCTCGAGCGATGATGGAAAATGCTCATAGCGACAGCGACTCTAAGCTCCAACAGCAGCTTGACTTCAAATGCCCAATCATTCGGTCGGACAATTAAGTGAAGGCATCACTTTTAATGAAGTGAAACCTAAAAAAAAAAAGTTTAATACATTCGTTCCCGATGGTTTTAGAGTGGACCTGTTTCCAAAAATACGAAAATGAATCATGATTTTCGTGGATCCGTTTCCAGCAACGGATAAAAAAATTTGAAAACCTCCCAAATACGTTTCCGTTCACAAAACAAGCATTTCAAAATTTTGGAAACGGATAAAGAAAATTAAAAAAATATAAATAAATAAATCGTGGCATTTTATAGTAGGATTGTTCCTGATTCCATTTTAGAAATGGGGAATGGCGTTTCCAGTAACTTAGATTCTGCAAAACTATATCTTTTGTCAACTCTACTTGAGCATCTGGTGCCAAATCCTCCACAGAGAGTAGCACTTGTTCCCCTTTCTGATCTAGCATGGAAGGCTCATAGAGTTTTAGATTCTCTACATTCACGACTGAGTAAATGTTCATATATGGTGGTAAACTGAGTCGATAGTCATTATCACCGACATTTTCCAATAATCCAATCTAAATTACACCTCCCCATTTTGGGAATCAGTTGATGCAACATGTCTTCAACTGATCTCATGTATCATCTTCGTAGAGATGATCTATGCTCTTATCTAGATAAGTCAATGTGTTGACTTCTATTGTAAATGTACTATCTCTCTATCTCTCTCTGCTGAACTACTGAAGAACATATAAGAAGAATTGATCAAGGGTTCCCCACATTGGGGTTTGTCCCTGGCTAGCGCCACATCTTGTGTCCTCTTGTCTTGGCTTGTCTTCTGCGATTTATGTTTATGTTCTATCTGCAGTTTACTTTAATGCTAATGTGATTGCTAATCTGGAAATGTTAAAATTGGAAACTAGGGCCAAACTCCATGTGGGTCATATTATTTATCGCAACTGATATTTTTATTGGATCCCCTCTCATTGAAAGGTGTAGGATTGATCTAAAGATCATCCGATTCTGATAAGTATTTATGAAGTTATGAATTTATTTATGTTATGGACAAATTGTTAAGTCGGCCAGCAACTTATGTAGGCTCAGAAGCCCAACAGTCATGTCTATTCAACCTCTACGTTTTAATATAAATAGAAGAGGACTTCAAGTCATTTCTACACATACTTGGATCTCTTCCTCTCTCTACTTGTCTTTGGGTTTTAGTAGGAGGAGAGATCCTAAGGAAAAGTCAGAAAAGCCGGAAAAGCTAGAAATGTTGGAAAAGTCGGAAAATCCAAAATTGCCAGAAAAGTCAGAACTGCCAAAAAAGCCAAAACTGCCTAAAAAGCCAGAACTGCCAAAAAAACCGGAAACGCCTGAAAAGCCAAAAAAGCTGAAAAAGCTGGAAAAGCCGAAACTGCCAAAAAAGCTAGAACTGCCGGAAAAGCCGAAACTATCGAGAGCATGGGCAGCATAATGATGCATGATGATATGAGTATGGGCAGCATGATATATAAGATCATGGGCAGCATAATAAGCAACATGATGATATGAGCATGGGCAGCGTAATGATGCTTGATGATATGAGCATGGGCAGCATAATGATGAATGAGATCATGAGCATGGGCAGCTTGATGATGAATAAGACCACGGAAGATGCAGCATGATGAGCAGCGTGAAGATGAGAGCAGCTCAGTCATCAAGGTTCAACACATGTGACAATACAGCAAGGTGTCACACAGTAATGTGCAGCAAATAGACAAGATGCAACACTATGATAGTTGAACGAGTCACCTTAGAGAATCAGTTGAAGCAATATGTCTTCAACTATTCTCATGCCAATATCAAAAGTCAAAGTGATTGACTTCTATTGTAAATGTACTATCTCTCTCATTTTCTCTACTAAACTTTGAAGAACATAAAAGAAGAATTTATCAAGAGTTTCCCCACAATGTGGAGTTTGTCCCTGGCTAGTGCCACATCTTGTGTCCTCTTGTCTTGGCTTGTCTTCTGCGATTTATATTTATGTTCTATCTGCATTTTACTTTATGCTGATGTGATTGCTAATGTGGAAAAGAAATTGAAATAAATTGCTCTAGCATAGAACATACCTAAAATTAACATGGTATCAAAGCTGAGGTGAAGACAATGCCCAAGCAAGAGTGAAAGAGCAATCACCAAAGACAATAAGGACAAGACAAAAGGATCAATGAGTTCCACATCTCTCTTTTAAGTTCGCTAAGGGTGAAGTGGAAGCAGAGAATATTATCAGAATGGCACAGCTGAAGATCACTTCATTGGGAAGTTCAGATCTAAGGGTGGAAGGCAAGGCAGATGCCTTGGTTGCAATAAGTTCGACCATCATGTAAAGGAGTGTCCGAATAGCAAAGACACATCACTTGATGATGATAACAATCATTCAGGGACATCTTCAATGATCAAAGGAATGACAGGTAATGCAGGTTATCAAGGAAATGGCCGACTCTTCATAGAAAGCAAGGAACCCCAAGTATGAAGAATCAAATGTTGTTCCTGATAAGATAAAGAAGCGTTATCTTGTATTGGCCCTCTCCTTCAGATTCTTTGGGAATCTAGCTTATAGATTTTAGTGCTTCAAGGCACTTCATCGGATAAATGGGTGCACTCTCTAATTTGGTAGAGATGGAAACAATCGTGGGATTGTACTTGGAGCCGATGCCACCTATCCCGGAAAGGGTGTAGGGAATGTTAACTCTCAATTGAATAAGGGTAACTCGATTCATTTACAGAATCTCTTTTATGTACCTGATCGCAAGAATAACCTGGTGTCCATCTCGGAAATGGAAGTCAAAGGTTTCAAGGTGGCATTCATCGATGGAAAGGTACGTGTTAAAAAATATAATTTTCAAAGATGCTTTTTCTCATGGGTTCAAGGCTGGCAATTTGTATCAAGTTGCAGGATGGTCCATTAGGGATCATGTCAATTGACATATCGCATCTATAACACTGGAGCTCTACCTATGGGGCCCTACCTGATGTGAGTCAAATGGTGATAAGGATGTCTGAATTCAAGCAGAGCATGAAGGTACATGTCTAAGATGTACCGAAGGAAAATCTTATAAGGGGACCATTCCCCTCATGCAGTAGGTCCACAGATTTGGAACAACCCGAGGAGTTTGAGTTTCATGATCAAGAATCTCATGTATACAGGTGGAAGAAAGCCCTCTATGGCTTGAAGCAAAACACCCCGGGCGTAGTATGAGAGGATTGATCGTTGTCTGATGAAGTTGAGATTCACTAGGAGTGAAACCGATCCAAACCATTACCCGAAGGTTGTGGATGATAGACCTCTCATACCGGCACCTTATGAGGACGACCTATTTCTGACACGTGTAGACCCTCTCATTTGCAGAAGTAAGAGGGAGTTGGATTTCGGATGTGGAATGATAAACTGCAAGCCTGTGACTACCTCAAGGATCTTAACTTTCAAAAGTTATATGGTAGTGATGTCAAACCAGAATTGGGAAATGCCTCTGAGTTTCATAAACTCATTCACGTTGATGTTCTTGGTGAACTTCCATCCAGACATATGTTTTGCAGTTAGCATGGTGAGCTCATATTTGGATGAGCCTCACTGGATTGGTGCCAAGAATCCTCTGAGATATCTTTGGGGCACAATCTCTCATGGATTGAGATACATTGCCGAAAATATGAAAACTACATGATTATTCGAATGTTGATTGGGCAGGCAGTGTGGAGGATCACTAGAGCACTTCTCAATGATGGTTCTCTTCAAATTCTGCTTCGATATCATGGATGAGCAGGAAGTAGAAATTGGTTGTTATAAGTACCGTCAAGACCGGATACATAACTACGAGTATGACCTCGTATGAAGTTGCCTGGTTGTGGAAACTCTTCAGGGAGAACACATGATGAATACCACAGTGATTCTCTGTGACAACCAGAGGTGGGATTCGATTATTGAGGAATCTCGTATTCAATGATTGCTCCAACAGATAGACATCAGATACTGCCTTATCTGGGATATGGTAAGTTGATGAGCAAGGAGGCTCCATTGCACTGAGATGATGTACAGGTCGCTACACTTTGTCAGAGCCCCAGGGAAAGATCAAATTTGTGATTTTCCCGAACGACTTGGAGTAGTCGAGAGACCCTTGTAAAAGGGTCCTGCATGTTGCATACATTGAGCTTTGGGAGCTCTGGGGGCTTGCGGTTCTTACTAGAGCAACATAAGAACCACAAGGTGACTCACCCTCCCCTAGTGGTGCGCACTGGGACAAGATGATTCACTCTCCTGTGGATAGGATCATTCGCTCTCCTGTGGACAAGATGATTCGCTCTCTTATGGGACAAGATGATTTGCTCTCTTGTGGTATAGAATGATTCACTCTCCTGTAGCAGAATGATTCGCTCTCCTGTGTAGCAGGATGATTAATTCTCCTGTGAGGTCTGGATGATGTGTTCTCCATGACGATTGTGTAACAGGATGATTAATTCTCCTATGAGGTCTAGATGATGTGTTCTCCATGACGATTGTGAAGCAGGATGATTAGTTCTCCTGTGAGGTCTGGATGATGTGTTCTCCATGACGATTGTGAAGCAGGATGATTAGTTCTCCTGTGAGGTCTGGATGATGTGTTCTCCATGACGATTGTGTAGCAAGATGATTAGTTCTCCTGTGAGGCCTGGATGATGTGTTCTCCATG
>APFE031109964.1:146400-178058 GCA_000404065.3 Pinus taeda | reverse complement strand
GCATCGTTGTATCTACCGTACTCCCTATGCTAGGATGACCTTCATTGATCTGGGATCAATGATACTGGTCTGGGACTAGTGGTAGGAGTTGTACCCACTATGACACTGACTTCGGGTCGGTTGAGGACTGCACTGGGACCCGTGGTACATACTCTGACACTGACTTCAAGTCAGTAGAGTACTGGTCTGGGACCAGTGGTAGGAATTGTACCTACTATGACACTATCTTCGGGTCGGTTGAGGACTAGTCTGGGACCAATGGTACACACTCTGAGACTGACTTCGGGTCAGTGGAGAATGGTATGACACATTCTCGATCAATTCTTCTTCTTCATGGTTCAGCAGAGCTAAGTTGAGCAGTGCTGAGCAGAACAGAGCTAAGCCAGCAGAGCTAGCAGAGCTAAGCAAACCAGTGCAGGGCACTGATGGCAGAGATAGTACAGTTGGACATATGGATCAGCAGATCGAGTTCTCCCTAGTTGAGAGGGAGTGTTAACATTGGCAACTAGGGCCAAACTCCATGTGAGTCATATTATTTATGGCAGCTAATATTTTTATTGGATCCCTCTCATTGAGAGGTGTAGGATTGATCTAAAGATCATCCGATTCCGATAAGTGTTTATGAAGTTATGAATTTATTTATATTATGGACAAATTGTTAAGTCGGCCAGCGACTTATGTAGGCTCAGAAGCCCAACAGTCGTGTCTATTCAACCTCTACGTTTTAGTATAAATAGAAGAGGACTTCAAGTCATCTCTACACACACTTGGATCTCTTCCTCTGTCTACTTGTCTTTGGGTTTTAGTAGGAGGAGAGATCCTAAGGAAAAGCCAGAAAAGCTGGAACTGCTGGAAAAGCCTGAACTGCCAAAAAAGCCGGAAACGCCGGAACTGCGGGAAAAGCCAGAACTGTCGAAAAAGTTGGAACTGCCAAAGACGTCGGAAAAGCCAGAAAAGCTAGAACTGTTGGAACTGCCAAAAAAGCCGGAACTACCAGAAAAGCCGGAACTACCAGAAAAGCTGAAACTACCGTGAACTGCCGAAACAGCTGGAGCATCTGTCTCCGAAGGAAGGCAACATGATGTATGAGATCATGGGCAGCATGATGATATGAGCACGGGCAGCATAATGATGCATAATGATATGAGTATAGCCAGCATGATGTATGAGACCATGGGCAGCATAATAAGCAGCATGATGATATGAGCATGGGCAGCATAATGATGCATGATGATATGAGCATGGGCAACATAATGACGAATGAGATCATGAGCATGGACAGCGTGATGATGAATAAGACCATGGAAGATGCAGCATGATGAGCAGCATGAAGATTAGAGCAGCTCAATGATCAAGGTTCAACACGTGACAGTAGAGCAAGGTGTCACACGGTAATGTGCAGCAAATAGACGAGATGCAGCACTATGATAGGTGAACAAGTCACCTTAGAGAATCAGTTGAAGCAATATGTCTTCAACTGATCTCATGTCGATATCAAAAGTCAAAGTGATTGACTTCTATTGTAAATGTACTATCTCTCTCACTTTCTCTGCTGAACTTTGAAGAACATAAAAGAAGAATTGATCAAGGGTTTCCCCACATTGTGGGGTTTGTCCCTGGCTAGTGCCACATCTTGTGTCCTCTTGTCTTGGCTTGTCTTCTGTGATTTATATTTATGTTCTATCTGCAGTTTACTTTATGTTGATGTGATTTCTAATGTGGAAAAGAAATTGAAATAAATTGCACTAGCATAGAACATACCTAAAATTAACAAGAAAAGATATTGAACTATCTATGAAAATTGAAACAAATTGCTCTAAGCATAGAACATACCTAAACTTAACATGGTATCGGAGGTGAGGTGAAGACAATGCCCAAGCAAGAGTGAAAAAGCAATCACCGAAGACAGTTGGGTAAGGACGAAAGGATCAATGGATTCCTCATCCCTCTTCAAATTCACCAAGGGTGAAGTCAAAGCAGAGAATATTATCATAATGGCGCAGCGGAAGTTTCTGATCACTTCAATGGGAAGTCTGGATCTAAGGGTAGAAGGAAAGGCAGATGCCTTCGTTGTAATATGTTCGGCCATTATGCAAAGGAGTGTCTGAGGTAGGGACACATCACTTGATGATTATAACAATCATTCCAGGGACAAGTAATGCAGGTCACCAAGGAAATGACCGACTCTTCAGAGAAAGCAAAGAACCCCAGGTATGAAGAATCAAATGTTGTTTCTGATAAGATAAAGAAGCGTTATCTTGTATTAGCCCTCTCCTTTAGATTCTTTGGGAATCTGGCTTATTGATTGTAGTGCTTCAAGGCGCTTCATCGGATAGAAGGATGATCTCTCTAATTTAGTAGAGATGGAAACAATCATGGGATTGTACTTGGAGCTGATGCCACCTATCGCGGAAAGGGTGTAGGGAATGTTACCCCTCAATTGAATGAGTGTAACTCGATTCATTTACAAGAATCTATTTTGTGTACCTGATCGCAAGAAGAACCTGGTGTCCATTTCAGTAATGGAAGTCAAAGGTTTCAGGGTGGCATTCATCGATGGAAAGGTACGTGTTTGAAAATAGAATTTTCAAAAGATGCTTTTACTCATGGATTCAGGGTTGGCAATTTGTATCAAGTTGCAGGATGGTCCATTGGGACCATGTCAGTTGACACATCTCATCTATAGCACCGAAGGTCTACTTATGGTGGGGGCCCTACCCGATGTGAGTCAAATGGTGACAAGGATGCCTGAATTCAAGAAGAGTATGAAGGTACATGTCTGAGATGTACCAAAGGAAAATCTTACAAGGGGACCATTCCCCTCGTGTAGCAGGTCCACAAGTTTGGAACAACCCGAGGGGTTTGAGATTCATGATTGGGAATCTCATGTATACAGTTGGAAAAATGCCCTCTATGGCTTGAAGCAAAACACCCAGGCTTAGTATGAGAGGATTGATAGTTGTCTGATGACGCTGAGATTCACTAGGAGTGAAGCCGATCCAAACCATTGCTTGAAGGTTGTGGATGATAAACCTCTCATACTGGCACCTTCTGAGGTCGACCTATTTCTGACAGGTGCAGATCTTCTCATTTGCAGAAGTAAGAGGGAGTTAGATTCCGAACGTGGAATGATAAACTACAAGCCTGTGACTACCTCGAGGATCTTAACTTTCAGAAGTTATATGGTCATGATGACGGACCGAATTTGAGAACTGCCTCTGAATTTCATAAACTCATTCGCATTGATGTTCTTGTTGAACTTTCGTTCGAATATATGTTTTTGTAGTTAGCATGGTGAGCTCGTACATGGTTCAGCCTCACTAGATTGGTGCCAAGGATCTCCTGAGATATCTTCGGGGCACAATCTCTCATAGATTGAGATACACTGCCAGAAATATAAAGCTGCATGATTATTCAAATATTGACTGGGCAGGCAGTGTGGAGGATCACAAGAGCACTTTTGAGTGTTGGTTCTCTTTGGGTTTTGTTCGATATCCTGGATGAGCAGGAAGCAGAAGCCGATCGCTATAAGCACCGCTGAGATCGAATACATAGCTATGAGTATGATCTCGTGTGAAGCTACCTAGAAGTGGAAGCTCTTCAGCGAGCTATTTGTACACATGATGGATACCACCCTGATCCTCTATGACAACCAGGGCATGGATTCGATTGTTGAGGAATCCCGTATTCTATGAATGCTCTAGCAGATTGACATCAGATACTACCTTATCTCAGATATGGTACGTCGACGAGCGAGGAGGCTCCATCGCGTTGAGACTGATGTACAAGTCAGGCATTTTGTCAAAGCCCCGGGGAAAGGTCAAATTTGTGACTTTCCCGAACGACTTGGAGTCGTTGAGAGACCCTCTTATGAGGGTCCTGCATGTTGCATGCATTGAGCTCTAGGAGCTCCGAGGGGCTTGGGGTACTTACTGGAGCAACAGGCGACCATAGGGCGACTCGCCCTCCCCTAATGGTGCGCTGTGTACAGGGTGAATGGCTCAACCTTCCCCTGTGATACCCAGTGGCGACTTAGTGACAGGATGAATGGTTCTCCTATCAAGGCATCCTACCCATGCAGTCTGGGACTCATGGGAAGTACCTCTCATCTGGCCAATGTGCAGGGAAATGGGGTTAGGGACCATAGTAGTACTATCGATGGACGCATCATTGTATCTACCGTACTCCCTATGCTAGGATGACCTCCATTGATCTGGGATTAATGAAACTGATATGGGATCAGTATGAGTGGTTTGGGACACTCTCTTGTGATATTAATCTGGGATCAATAAAACTAACTTCGGGTCACTAAAGAATAGTATGAGACATTCTCAATCAATTCTTCTTCTTCATGGTTCAGCAGAGTAGATCAGTGCCGGGCACTGATGGTAGAGATAGTACAGTGGGACATATGGATCAGCGGATGGAATTCTCCTTAGTTGAGAGGGAGTGTTAAAATTGGCAACTACGGCCAAACTCCATGTGGGTCATCTTATTTATGGCAGTTGATATTTTTCTTGGATCCCTCTCATCGAGAGGTGTAGGATTGATCTAAAGAGCATCCGATTTCGATAAGTATTCATGGAGTTATGAATTTATTTGTGTTATAAGACAATTCATCAAGGTCAGCCAACAACCAAATAAACCCCACATGTGCTCAAAGTTTTAGTATAAAAGGAGATGACTTGAGAGTCATTTCTCTCACACAGTTCTTGTGTTTTCTTCCTCTCCACTTGTCTTTGGGTTTTTGGTGGGAGGAAGAGATCCTAAGAATCTACGCAGCCCTAAGGAGAGGATGCCCTAGCTCAATGCTGTCATAAAGAAGGCATGCCCTAGATCTAGATGCAGGCAATGAAGAGAAGGCTCTACATCCTAAGGTGGTAGCTTACATGTAGGGGAATTCTTATGGTGGACACAAGGCTATCCGTTGTCCAGATCGAAGCTGCCCTAAACATTGTTCAGCCACCCTAAACATTCTCTATTTTAGCCGCAGCAAAAAGAGGACAGAACAACGTGGGTTTTGGAGGCTATTAAGAAGGCCGAGGAGATTCTGGATTGTGTGATAAGGAGGAAGGAGGCCAAGCAATGGATGTATTTGAGGATTGTTCTTTGTAACAGGCCAAGTAAAAGGATGACTAGGCTGCAACTAAGGCAGCATTCAAACGAAGGTTTGAAGGGTTGTCTTAGGCCATCTCAAGTAACCGAATTATTGCAAGGGAGGGTAGCCGCATTAACTGTTTAGAGGACGGGCAAACCCTTAACCAATTTGCTGCTAATCTATGGAAGCTTGCTATGAGGGCAGGTCGTGGACCTTGTAAAGGCTAGAACCGCCTAAGATTCTTGTGAAGGGTCTCATCCCCACAAGGAAGGGAAGTCGCATCACCTTGGAGCAAATCTGGGTGGAAAAGAAGGCTGGCAAAGAGACTGTGATATGCCCTAATCAGACCTAAGTTGCAGCAAACAAATCAGACCTCAAAACAGTGAGCTAAGGTATGTTGTCCATGACATTTCTTGTAGGTGTTGAGGATCAGTTTGGACCAGATTGTTGGGCAGTCTGTGGGAGCCAAATTGGTGGTTGTACGTAGTGGTATGGTACGTGGGATAACAACAACAACAAGGTGCAGCAAGCATAGTGTTGCAAGCACATTGGGACAACAGTATGGTACTTGGTGCAGCAAGTACATGAAGCAACAATGGTGCAGCAAGCACATGGGTGACAGCATGGTGCAGCAATGGCAAAAGGTACAACAGTGCTAAACATTGGGACAGCAGTACAGCATAAGGTACAGCGGTATGAGGTGTACAACATGGTCATAAGGTCCAGCATTGTGATGATGGGTGCAGCATGGTGCAGTGAGGTGCAGCATGATGACGAGATGCAGCACAATGATAGGTGAAGGAGTCACCTTGAAGAATCAGTTGAAGCAACATGTCTTCAGCTGATCTCATGTATCATCTTCTTAGAGATGATCTATGCTCTTATCTAAATAAGTCAAAGTGTTGACTTTTGTTGTAAATGTACTACTCTCTCTCTCTGTTGAACTATTGAAGAACATATAAGAAGAATTGATCAAGGGTTTCCCCACATTCGGGTTTGTCCTTGGCTAGCGCCAAATCTTGTGCCCTCTTGTCTTGGCTCGTCTTCTGCGATTTATGTTTATGTTCTATCTGCAGTTTACTTTAATGATGATGTGATTGCTAATCTAGAAAGATATTGAGCTATCTATGAAAATTGAAATAAATTGCTCTAAGCATAGAACATACCTAAACTTAACACAAATCCTCCTAAGAAAGTAGGACTTGTTCCTCTTCCTAATATAGAATGGAAGGCTCATAGAGTTTCAGATTCTCTATATTCATAATTGAGTAAATGTGCATATGTGATGGTAAACTGAGTCGATAAGCACTATCACCCACATTTTCCAATATCTCGAAGGGGCCATATTGCAAAGCCTCGATTTTCTTACCAAGCCCCTATAGTCTCTCCTTGTTCAACTGCAACCATACTCTATCTCCCACCTAGAACGATTTCTCTGTTCTATGTTGATCATGCCTGGCCTTATATTTCTCCCATGACTTTTGCAGTGTCTCTTGTACCAGTATATGGATATGCTTGATCTTCTCTATAAATTTTCAGCCCTCAAGGCGTCTCCTATAAGATCTTCCCCCACTCCTTGTCACCCATACACAACGTTCAAAAGGTGAAGGCAGCAAATATCCAAAACAAGTTTCAAATGGAGACTTTCCTGTAGAAGTGTTGATTGTTGCATTGTAAGAATGTTGTATATATACCATACTTTCATCCCAACTCTTTGGATGCTTCTGGTTGTATCCCTCAGAAGCTGCACCAAAGTCCTGTTGACTATTTATGCCTGCCCATCTTTCTATGGATGGAATGTTGTAGACCTCTTCAACTTTGTGTCCATCTTCTCCTACAATGTAGTCCAGAATGCATTGAGAAATCTTGTGTCCCTACTTGAAATGAAGCTCATTGGTATCCCAAAGTGCACCCAGACCTATCCAAAGAACAAATTTGTTGTTTCTTGCCCACTGATGATCTTTTTATAGGGCATCAAAACGCATATCCCGTTGAACCTGTCAACTACCATGAATGGGTAGTCATGTCCCTTCCTAGTTGTTAGTAAACCTCCCACAAAGTCCATGAAAATGCTCTCCCAAGGATGAATGGTTACAGGTAAGGGATGATATAGACCCTCTTTCTTATTGCTAGGCTTGTTGGTACAACAAAGCATGCATCCTCTTATGAACCTAGCTACATGTTCCTGCATCTTGGGTAAACACACATACCTCTGCAAGTTGGCCACGATCTTTCCTACATCAAAGTGCCTTGCAACCTTGGAGGTGTGAACCTCTCTAATCAACTGCAATCGCTCACCTTTAGGAACACATAGCTTATCTAGCCTGTAGAGTAACCCATCTTAGAGGTGGTAGTCAACGGTGTTGTCACCATCATGCACATGACTCTGACTTTGCAACTGCCGAAACACCTCCTTGAAGTCCTCATCCTCTGAATATGTCTCTTTGTATGCATCATTGGTGAACATCTACATGTGCATAAGAGTCCTGAAAGTTATGATCTTTGATGTGGGTGGCCTTGAGAGCATGTCAACCAACTTGTTTGTGTTGCCCTTCTTGTACTTGATCACGAAATGAAACTGTTGTAGAAACCCCATCCACTTGTAATGCATGCTTTGTTGTAGCTTACTTTGGGCCTGCAGGTACTGTAGTCGTTGGTGATTTGTGTGGATCACACTGTCTCCTTTCCCATCAAATATTGCTTCCACCTCTTCACAGCTTGCAACAGGGCATAGAGCTCCTTATCGTAGGTAGGGTAGTTAAGAACTACCCCATGAAATAATGCAGAATGGTAGCATATAGGCCTTCCTCCTTGCATCATGATTGTCCCATAGCATACCCACTCGCAGCTATCTCCACTTCAAAGGGTTGTTGCAAGTTTGGTAATGCCAAAACTGGTGCTTGACTAATTTTCTTCTTTAGCTCCTCAAAGACCCTCTGCTGACCCTTTCGCCACTAGAAACTCTTGCCACTTGTTGTGGCGTGGAGTGACACGACTACCGTTGATAATGCGACTATGAATTTCCTCAGGTATTGTGTCGCCCCAATGAAACTCCTGACCTCAGTGTGAAAATTCCTAGATCTAACAATCTTAGGAATCATACTGCAACCAACTGAATCTACTTCACCTAGATCGTAAATTACATTACAAACTTATTTCAAATTTATTCTTGAAATATTGAAGTAAATTACTGAAGCAGCCTACACCAATTTAAATATGATTCTTAAACATAGAAACTGAGCAAGGAAATACAAACAGATAGGACACCGTTAGTTTTTGGACAAAATTCCCCGTAAAAACCCAATTTGGGAAAACCGGTGCAGCAATTCTAAGGGTTTATTATTATTAAGTAGTAGCAAAATCTAAATACATCGATGAATACCTCACAGGGCTATTCAGTTACAGAGAGAGAAATATTGGCAGAAGCTTTGTGAGATTACCTCACACAATCACTGAGAATAAGTCTCGGGTGATCTCGTTGTTGGATGAGGTGCCCCTAGCAGGCCTTGCGCTACGTCTACATTGTCCCAACATCAACCCTCTCAAGCACAGCGTCACCCAACTGGGGAATCGATCAGTAGCCCAGAGTCACTGTTCTTAGCCTCCCAATCTCACACCCCGACTTCCAGCTGATGAAACTGACTCTCTGGTCTTATTTTCAACTTTCTCTCTCCCTCCCTGTTGCTTCTTTTGGCCCAATGTCAACCTCTGCGACAAGGCTACTGGATCACTCTGCCTCTCTCTGTTGATGATTCTCCGACTGAGAATCTCTCTCCGGAAGCTGCTATCCTTACCCCTCAACTGCAAGAAATCTCCGCAATCGATTTTTCCTCCTGAGAACTTCTCACTTCAGAAAATCAATTTCTTGATCTCTCTTGGTGTATTTTCCAAATGACCATCAAGCCCCTTCTTATATCTTCTTGTTGGACAACCAATGGCCTAAATTAACTCCTAATCAAAGGCTCAAATCGTTTTATTTTGATCTTCGTCTTTTTCTAGAAGATTCGCCCACAATTAGATTAATACCCATTAATATTTTAATTTTCCTAAGTTTAAACATTGGAACCCCATTAAAAATATTAATTATTTTAATAAAATCGTTTCTGGGTGGAATTTCCCAAAGTGGTTTCTGGGTTCTTTGGAATGCATGTACTCAAGCCTCCCTGCAAAATTTGAGGCCTAGAGCACATCTGATGCTACCCCAAATCAACACTCAGAAACATTAGTAGGAACTAGCCATTTCATAATGGCCTAAACCTTGGCAGGATCTATCTTCAACTCTCCTTCACCTATCACATACCCCAAATACACCAAAAATTGTTGTGCAAACTCACTTCTTGAGATTTGCTAGCAGTTAGTGCTTCTTTAATGTCTCCAACACCTACGTCAAATGTGAAATGTGCTCCTCCCAAGTAGCATTATATACCAGTATATCATCCAAATAGACAATAACAAATGAATCTATAAAAGGGTGTCGTGCATCATTCATTAATCTCATAAACATAGTTGGTGCATTACATAGGCCAAATGGCCTGACTAACCACTCATACAAAACTTGTCTAGTTTTGAAGGCGATCTTCCAAGTATCTTCTTTATTAACTCAAACTTAGTGATATTCAAACTTTAAGTCCAACTTGGTGAAGTATTTCGCTTGCTTCAACTAATATAACAGATCATCTATCCTAGGCAGGGGGTACCTATTCTTGAGCATGATTTTGTTCAATGCCCTGTAATCAATACACATTCGCCAAGTCCCATCCTTCTTTGATACAATGATGATGGGTGACCCACATGGTGATTTACTTGGTCGAATGACACCTTGTTCTAGTAGTTGCTACAACTGTTTCTTCACCTCACTTGCTTCTATAACAAACTGCATGTACAGCCCAATGTTTGGCGTTGGGGAGTTTGACAATAGCTAGATCTTGTGCTCCACTTCCCTTTTTGATGGTAACCCTTTAGGCTCTCAGAACCAATGTTGCACGAACCCCCCCCCCAAAAGGATACAAACTGGGAACCACGTCCTGTATAGATCCGCCATCAGATCCATGATTCGAAAATATGGAACCGCAGATCATGCTAGCAAATATGGTTCCTGGAAATTCGAAACCATGCCAATGCATTCTGCCGCCCCAATCTGTG
This sequence comes from Pinus taeda, assembly GCA_000404065.3. Taxonomy (NCBI): domain Eukaryota; kingdom Viridiplantae; phylum Streptophyta; class Pinopsida; order Pinales; family Pinaceae; genus Pinus; species Pinus taeda. The sequence continues at coordinate 167,818 of APFE031109964.1, read as the reverse complement.
GCGGATCAAGCACGGATCTGTACGGATCCCAAGCAGATCTAAAGGGAGACCGACAGTTCCACAAGGCTCGAAATTTATTTTTTCTTTCACTTAAGTAAAAGTGACATTCTCCTTTATCTTTTATTTTCATCATTTTACTTAAATTTTTAACATTACCATGAAATGACTTAGGATGTTTGAGAATGTTTCTAGCCTCATCGGACTTCATATGGAGAAAACAAAATTTCATATCCTATTCAAAATTCAACAGACTTACCAGTTTTCAAGAATTCACGATCAATGGGATTGTGGCATTTCATTAGATTATATCATGTATGAGGGTATGTGACTGGCATTTAATCAAGAGCACCAAGCCCTATTTGTACCCTAGTGTTGATGGTGTTAATTATTGAACTCCTTTATCATGCCCTTAGCAAAAAATTACCTTTCAATCAAGTCAACATCATCGATCAAGCATGTTGAGCTTTTTCTACCATATTTTAAGGCTTGGGATTTCTGTAGTTTGATCAAAATTGGACAATGTTCACTAATATCCCTAGACAATCAAGGTAGAGGCAAAGGTTAGACAAGAGGAGAAGAATCTAGATTCTAGATGGTTGATTCTCAAATAATTAATCATTAATGTACAATGGATGCCATATCTATCTTGATTTATGTACAACTATGCATGTTTCCATATCTTCTACAACTAATTTTGTATTTTGGATGTTCTTAATATAAATGCAAAAAAATATAAAACATATATATATAGTAGACACTTCACTTCCTAGATTTTTGGGAAATGACGCTTCTGCGAATCCACTTCCAAAAAAATGTCCCCGCTTTGTGCAGCATTACTCAGAACACGTCCTTATATTCATGTAGAAACTCTTCTTGTTGTTGTTTATGTTTCTTACTACACCCCTCCAGGGATGCCTTACCTCTTACTGGCTCTTCTACAAACTGATTTTCTCTTAAAAACAGTAAAACATACTTCTTGTTGGAACTGAATGATTTATTGGCTTGGTTGGCACTTACCAGCGAAATTTTCGACCTGCCTTTGTGTGCATTCATGTTGAACATTTTTCCATCCTTGACGAGTCAATACTAGTTAGCTCACCAAATGAATATCACATCTTGCATGTATATGTAGGGACTCCCAAACACGACTCCACATACATCAAGGGGAACCAAATCTAGTTCTACTTCATAAATAAAACCAACATTAATGACAGATCTAATTTTGCATTGTTTTGTTACCTTCAACTTTGCATCCTTATTTACCCATCCTAAGGGATATAGGTTTTGATGATCATGAACTTCCAACCCCAACTTGACCAGCTCTATTGCAATGACATTTACCTGCGATCCTGAGTCAAATAGAGCATCAATATTTTTCTTCTTGACCTGTATCTTGATGTGGAAGGGTTTGGGCATTTCTTTCTCTTCTTGTTGTTTAAGGCTGCTCAGGTTCACCTCCTTCTGCATTGACGTACAGACAATCTTCTCATACACAATCAAGCTGCTTTCAACTTGGTTGCTCGAATCAATGGCCATGAGATTCTTCTTCTTATTTCCCTTCTTTTTGTTCTTCGAGTTAAGCTTTGGATGCAACTTACAACACTTCTCTTTGTATGGTCATCAATGTTGCAGTGGTTGTCTGGATCTTTGCACTAATGTGTCATGGTTGTTGTATTTTTATCTTTCCCCCTTTCTACTTCTTATTCCCCTCCTTAGAAGCATTATGTTGTTCCTTGTTGCAACACTGACTATTGTTCTCAACTCTTGTGGCCAGGAGACCTCTCAATGGCAGCAACTGTATAAAAATCATCCAAAGTTTACCACCATATACTAGATGTTAATGGATGGCAAGCAAATTCCAGATTTCCACCTCCAGGACACATTATTATGCTACCTATGCCACCTTTGTGTTCCTTCAAGCAAGTGTGCCAAGTTGATTTGGGAGGCACACCACAGTCGGGTTGCAAGACACTTTGGTGTGGAGAAAATTGTAGTCGTACTACAAAAGTATTTTTATTAGCCAAAACTCTGACAGAACATTGGAAAATATATTAGATCTTGCATTGTTTGTGCCATCGCCAAGCCAACCATTAAGAAGCAAGGCCTGTACACTCCTCTACCTACTCCCAGCAAGCCTTAGTAATCCATCTCCATGGACTATCTGTCGGGCCTCCCTTCTACCAAGCATGGTAATGACTGTGTATTTGTGGTCCTGGACAGATTTTCTAAGATGGCTATATTGGCAGCTTGCAAGAAGAGTATCACAGCAAGTGGCACTGCCAAACTCTTCTTTGAATGAGTATGGGTACAATGGGATCCCGCAGACCATTATATCAAATCGGGATAGTAAGTTCCTAAGCACATTCTAGTCGAGCCTCTGGACATTACTGGACACCAAGCTCACTAAGTCGACTACATTCTATCCCCAGACAAAGCTAAACCCAGACTACATGGAAGAAATCACAATTGATCGAATCATGGACACTCAGATCAAGAACATCGCAGGCAGAAGATCCAACTGTATCAGGGTGTCAAAGTTGGCCAACTCCTGCACCAAGGCAAGTGGCTCACCAGGGACCAAGTTCATCAAAAGATTCCCCATCTCATGGAGGCACTCAACGCAATGGGGACCATTGCTTCCTAAGGGGGGAGGACCGATCCAAGTGGATATTGGTGGCCACCCGCCGATTCCACTTGGACCCCTACCATTGATTTTTTCAGTTTCCTTAATTGTAGCAAAATTTACTATTTTTGGCAGTTTCTCAGGTCCTAAACTTCCGAAGCTGTTTTGAGACCATAAATGACGTATTTTTGGAAAACAGGCAAACTCGTAGCGTGCAACAAGGGTTTGCAATCGAACTTTGTATTCCTCAGACAAATCTTTCTAACGAAGTATCGTATGTGTCAAACCGAGATCATATGCCAAAGTTATGACCCTGGGAAGTTGATGTACCAATTTACCCCAACGGGGCCCACAGACTTTTCGCAGTTCATCTCCTAGGGTTAGGTTTTTGGATGTTTAGGTTTTTCCATTATTTCTCAATAATAAATAGGCCTTTGAGCCTCATTGTAACACGGTTCAAAGGGCATGTAGCCACCACATCTTTTCTTAGAGATAAGCTACCATCGCCTGAGCTAGCTTATTTCTATTCTGCATGTAAACAGTTTTCAATACTTTGTTATTAATGAATTGAAGTTCTATTTTCGTTGTATCTATGGTTCTGTTTATATATGTATTTCATTTCGTTCCTTCATAAATCTAGATCAACACACACTGAAATTATTCAAGTCCAACACACCCTTAGACTTGGTCTCGCTGCCTAGAAAAGCAACGTTAGCATACTTGCCAAGCACATACCCCTTGCACATTCCATCATGATACACAATGAACTCTAAAAAACCAATGACCATCTCTCGTAATAGTGGTGGAGCTCTATAGTGCAAGTGACCCATCCTCTTGTGCCACAACTCGTATAGGTTGTCATTGTCATGCACTAGGGCTTGTACCGACTATCCTCTCAACAGATATAAGTTACCCTCTTTGCCTCCTATTACTCACCTTATGCTAGGATCAAATCCTTTCGGCTTAACAACTACCTATCCTCGTTTAAAACTAACCACATACCCCTTGTCCTCCATGGCCAAAATTGAGAGTAGGTTCTACTCTAGCCCAGGTACTTGTGCTTAGTTCACCTCCATAAGACACCCTGAATCTAACTAGAATTGTATGTTGCCCACACCCTCTCTTACATTCTTGGCATTATCACCAAGGTCCACATGTAGATCCCTATGCTCACTGGCCATACTAGTGAATAAGTCACAATAGCCCGTCATGTGGTGAGAAGCTCCACTATCCACAAACCACACCCTACATGCCATGGTGCTAGAAAGACAAGACACCAAGGAAGATTTATTTTCAAACTTATTGGCTAGCTCATCCATTTGTGCAAGATGTAGCCATAGGTATCTTCCCCGTGTCCTTGTTTGGACATTGACCTGCATAGTATCCATATTTATGACATGCAAAGAACTTGACCTTGCTCATGTCCTTTTTCTCACTTTGTGGAGATGCTCTTCCACTTGGGATTTTCTTGAATTTCCCCTTGTCCTTCTTTGCTTGCCTAGCAAGAGCAAGATTCTCCTCAACCTCACCCTTGTGTTATTCACCAGTTAATGATTTGTCCCAAATCTTTTGTGTGAAGTCATCCCATAACCTAGTCCAATCAAGAAGCTTGTCACGAGGAAGGATATTTGTCACAAAGGTAGCCCATTGCTTGCAAAAACCACTCAGGGCTATCTTAACAAGTTCATCCTCATCCATATCCTCCTCAACAACTGCAAGTTCATCTCAAACTTGTTAAATCCTGCTGAGGTATGAGGCTATTGTTTCAGATCTGTTCATTTTAATATTTCTCAATTTCTCTTAACACCATCTTTCGGTTTTAGTTACTACTTTGGTACAACGTTGTCTAGGTTCTTCACGTGCTTCGGGTTAACTTCTTCCCTTAGATGTGAGGGATTATATGATCCTTCTCAGCATCCAAAATGATATACCTAGCCTTCACATATTTCAAATTGTGAGCAGCACGTTGTATACCATCCAAATGAGGTTGGATATTTGTCTCAACAAATTCCCATGCGTTGTTCTCCATCAGAATAAGTGTGATCCTCTTTTTCCATGGACTGAAGTTGGACACCCCTCCCAACCAGTCCTCAAATCTTAAACCACTTGATGTCATTTTGTCCAGATCAACTTGTAGCCAAAAAACCCTTGTTGCAAATAAAAATTTTGCTAAATAAAAATTGTTGTTGTAACCCTTGTACATTGATCTTCCCTACACAAAGCTTGTTGAAACTCTAATACCATGTTATTCTTCATGAGAGAGTTTCACATATAATGTCTCATGCAATTATTTTACGTAGTAAACAAATTTTTACACAATAAATAAATCTAAAACCTACAAACAGAAAATTCGTTGGCACTTTAACTCAACAAATAGTAGCAGAAAATATTTCAGAAAATAACCCTGAAAAAATTAGACAAGAACAACAATAATTTTAACGCTCCAATCTCTCTTCATTAAATTTTCACAGGGAAATTACAAGCTCCATTACCAAGGAAAATGGCCCTATAAAAATACACAAATAATACAGCTAATGAAACCTGGAAAATCTACCCCCATAAATTCATCCTGCACTTTGCTTGTTGTCTTTCACAAGTGCAGTCCTCCAGAAGTTGGTCGACCCCTCCACTAGTGTAGCCTCAACCCTCTGGGCCTCCCCACACTTATAGCACCACTCCACAAACTCAACCTCGGCCCTCTTGGCCTCTCCAAGCTTGTGGCACACCTTGGCCTCACCCTCAAGCAAATCTCGGCCCTACTCTTATGCACTCCACCTGCGAAGTTGTGCTCACTCAAACTCCCAACTGCACACTTTTCTTATTTCTTTATCTGTGTATCTCTCATTCACCAAATCTGCACTATGACTCGCGCAAATTCTTTAGCAAGTCTCTCTCAAAATTTCTCTTGTGTATCTCGATTCTCTCCCATAGGTTCTCTTTATAATTTCTCCATAGGCCAAATCCCTAATCTCTAAAGTGATAAAGGGATAGGATTAAATCTTAGCCTTCATAGATCGACAGTGGAGATTAGATCTAAGTCACTTAAATAATTTATTATTTATCTTCAGATAAACATTAACCCAAAGTCAACATTAATCAAATAATGAATCAATATACTTTTCCTAAGTTAAAAACTTAAGAAGTAAGTCATATTAGTTCTTCCTCCAAAACAACCATCTAAAGAGAACTTCTCTCCTACGTGCCAAGACACCAAGCCTAGGCAAAAGACCTTTCGAAGCTATAAAATCAATAGAGAAAGCTCCTCTTTATGGAAGGAGCTTCTTCTCTTTTACAATATAATATTATGTAACTACATTTGTTTATTATTTCTTTGACTTGTTATGAATTAGGAAATATCATATTGTAGGGTAAAAGAAACTCCCTCTATAAAGAGGAACTTCCTCTCCATCCATTAGTGTCATTGAAAATTGGAGGATTGTGAGAGACGGAGAAGAGATTGAAGGTCAAAGCTTGGAGATGATCAATGGGCTCTATTGCGAGTCAGCCATTGAAGACTTAATGAAGAAATGGAGTACTACATCTACTTTGTTGTGAAGTATATATTTTGTTCTTCATAAGTTGTAAATCGATTGTTGAAGCCTTCTAGTATCATGTTAATATGAAAACCTGCTTTTGGGAGTAAATCAACTGGACAAAAAATTTCCCTCTTGACTTCCTTTCTGTTTTATTTCTACAATGTTGTCTTTCACCTAACAAGTTAGTTGCTGATTTGATTGATAATTCAGCATAATAAAACAGCAACTCCATGTTAACGTTGATGAGTGGCACCTCAAGCCCTCCAAGATAAGTTTCCAATAGTTTCCACAAGCACTCTAAAGTTGTATATGTCACATTGATCCATTTTCTTTAAGTATTTAATAGAATGATGAAGGTAACAAACCATTTCTTTCATCCAAAAGGTTGAATACAACAAACTAGCATTTTCCTCCATCACCGTGCCAATATGTGTAGTAGGTGTGAATGAGTCAACCAGAGTTTTTCATTATGCAATGTTTTCGGGATTCCATTAGCCCAATTGATTTATGGACGCTAGTCTCACATCATCCAATTTCCTTGTTCCCCTCGTCTTCCCTTCCTTTCCTTTCCATGCCCCCTTTCCTATTTCTACTTCCACTTCCACTTGCACAAACTATACCATAACCACTTTGTTTTATTAAATCTTACTCTTCAAACTTCAACTTGAGCCCCAACTCTATAGCCTTAATAATCCTATCTTTGCAAAAGCCCGCCTTTAGTTGGAGAAGAGCCAACCAAAAGAGATAGAAAGAGATACTAAGGTGACAATGGGTAGTCTTCCTAAATTACACAAAGATAACACGTTGTGTTTAGGACTTCACACTTTGGGGGTACTAGATTTTGTTGTAACAATATCAAAGCTAAAAAAAAGGCCGTCAACCTAAAAGACTAATGAGAGTGAGGCAAAAATAGTCTAGTCCATATCAGATGAAATAGAGTAAATGACTGGGAGCCAAGTTGATTTGGTGAAGAGTTGAGATAAAATTGTAGATCTTTAAGTTTGTTTTCCTTATTAGAGAATAACATAAGAGAGGTTCACTATGAAAGTTTTTCAAAACAGAGGTTTCGTTGGGAATAGAAAGATTTTTCAGTACAAAATATTTTAATAAATTGATTGATGAGATAGGCAAGTAAAGTTCAGGAACAGTCAGAAGTAAAAGTTATATTTATAGAAAATGGTTGACATCAGAAAATCTAATGTCAACGTACTTTGGCATTGAAGGTATGGACATCTATGTTTATTTATCTTTCAATTTTAATTAGGTTTGAGATGGTTAATGGTCTACCTCTAAGTTGCACGAAACGGGGAAACGGGTACGAGTTTCCGAAACGGGAAGCGATACAAAACGCGACCTCCCCAAATTTTGGAAATGGGGAAACGCGAATATATATATATATATATATATTAGGAGATTTAAGAAATATGTGCAATCATAAAGCATATATGATACATTCTAATTTATTATATTATGATAAAATTGTCAATTGTCAATGCATAAACTATAAGTCTCTAAATTCACATCTCATTTACTCATGAATGATCACATAATGAAAATAGAAATATCCAAAATCAGCCACGAGAAATTTCTAATTTCTTGTCTCATGCTTGATTGGAAGTCTCCTCCTGCATAGTCGAATGACCTTAGTGTTCTTGATTAAATACAAGTTTCATACCCTAGTACCCTAAATGCTCTTCATTATTGGGAGTCTCCCCTGCATAGAGGACTTGGTTCTCTTGATTAAATACAAGTTCCATACCCTAGTACATGATAAAACCCAATGGAAACATTGAAATCTCCCTAATCATGAAATCCTGAAAAACAGATAAGTCTGCTAGATTTTGAGTGAGATCTAAAATTCTACTTTCTCCATATGAAATCCAAGAGGGCGAAACCACTCTTCAAACATCCTGAGTCATTTCATAGAAATAATGTTAAAAATTTAAGTAAAAGGATGGGAAAATAAAAAATAAATGAGAATATCACTTTACTATTAAAGATTAACATTACCATGAACTGCATATCAACACATAGGGCAAAAGTTCACTTTTTATACTTTAGACAGGTATCAGAAGCAACTAGAAGTCACTAGGATAACCTAAAAAATAAATTTAGAAACAAACTAATTTTAAAAAAAAAAAAAAAAAAAAAAAAAAAAAAAAAAAACACAAGTAAAATGCTGAAACGTGGGTCGTACGGCCCTGAAACGCGTTTCAGATCGTACTGGCCACGTTTCAATTTCAGGAAACGTGGCAGTACGGCCTAAAACGCGTTTCAGGGCCGTACCAAACGCGTTTCAGCATTTCGTACCCGTTTCCGTATGGAAATGCCCCCTTGCCCTACGTTTCCTGCAACATAGGTCTACCCAATATTAAGAAAATAGAAGGGAGATCTACGACACGGTCAAATGGAAAGCATCACAAAGAAGCTACCCACATGAGGGCAGGGAAAGGGTTAGAGATTATACATGTTGAATTATGTGGTCAAACAAGAACACCATCATTATACGGTGCAAAGTACTTTATTCTTCTTGTTGATGATTTTTCACAAAAATCATGGGTTTTCTTTCTTAAGAAAGACATAGATGCATGAAATGTTATTATAAAATTAGGCGAGGGTGGAGAAAAAAATCTGGTAGGAAAAAAAGTGTTTTCCAATTCTAAAGTCGAGATCAGTTTGTTATGATTGCTGATCTGTAAGAAACAATTAGTCAAAAAGGTGATGTGGACAGAGAAATAGAATTGTAGATATGATTAAAAAATGTTGCACATAAGTCAATTTCAGATGAATATTGAGCTGAAGCTATGAATGCAGCAATATATTTGTTGAATAGGAGTCCCAACAAAACAGTGATAGAAATCATGCAAGAGGAGGCTTGGACTCGTATGAAACCAAAAGCAAACCATTTTAAAATGTTTGATTCAGTTGCTGATGTCACCATGCATAGAAAATTGTCATTTGTTGAATATGTTGATGAAAGGAAAGCATATAGGTTTGTGGATTCTTGCAATAATGAAGTTGTTATGAGGAAGGATGTTAGAATCAATGAAAATTGTGATTTGAATCGAAATGATTATGACTGGCTTCAGGCTCACATATTGACGAACCTGCAAAGAAGTTAAAAGTGCAGAAGTTTGAGCAGTAATCATATGATGTTGTGTTGGTAGCACTATCATAATCCATTGATGGAGGAGGTAGAAGGCTTGAAGATGTAATGAAAGCATAGCTCCCACAATCCAGTGACATAGGAGAAGGTGGAAAGCTTGAAGATGCTGGATGTATCCAGATCAGTCCTAACATCGTCAAAACAATAGTTAAAAGAGGCCACACAATCAGACACGGATAGTTGTGGATCAACCACAATAGTTGCAAGTTGTGGATGAGACTCAATACATGGTATCACACACTTAGAAACCCGGCTCATGCTTTTTATAACATTTTGGTACCCAGGTGTGGAAGAGGACAACTTCTTGAAGTTGAAATCAGCTTCAACACCTATGATATATGGATTGAAACTTTCAAGCAGCATTGACTCTCATCAAGTGGTTTGTCAGGAGTTAGTTATCCACTGCATCAACCATGCCAGTTACATCTCATGCAATTGGCACTATTACTTATTTGGTGACAACTTGAAAATTATCTTTTGAAGTACATAAAATTACATGTTTGGTCCAACCAGGTTTGTATTCCAAGACCAACACATGTTCTCCATATGACTGTTGAGCAACGGTGTTAGAGTTAGCATATAATAATGGTCATATAATAAAGGCATAACATACTTTCAATTAGTAATCAAGTGACCTATGTCACATGCCATAAATAGAGTTGTGTCAAATTAGATTAAGAGCTTAACTAGCAGAGGTACCTATATATCATTGCAACATTTTTCACACCATTGCAAGCCCGAGATCACAAGTTAGAGCCTGTGAGGCCCTCTATCATGTATCATAGACCTTGTTGGGTCAAACCATGGCCGGTTGCTTTGAGTTCATCTTTGTTCAGTTTGTCCTAGACATGATTTGAGGACCTTTGATGGGCTTACTTCAGGACTCATGGTTGTATTGGAGCCTTGCCTCTGTAGGGATGATCACCAATGTAAGGGCCAGTCCAACCCACGTTAGGTGCACCTATGTCTTTCCACATGGTTATGAGTCTATTGAGTGTGTAGGTGGCCTTGGCATTGGTGTAGTATCCCTCAAATGTTTTTCATACATGGCAGTCTCACAGTTAGCGACATTTCATGCTTCCTAAGGCAGTTAACATTTCCAAATGCAAAGTGGCCCCAGAAGTCAAAAAGTCAACAAGGACTCAAATTGCAGAGCTTGATGAGAGGATGACATGACACGTGAAATTTTTCCACTCGTAGCTGGCATGCTCAAAATATGTCAAGTCAAATACTTGGTGAAGGTTTCCAGGGGCAAACAGGTGGAGCATTGAGGTGTTTTGGATATGCATTGATTCCAAAGTGATACATTTAGTGAGAGCAACGAAACCCAGGTCTTCGTTCTTGCATTGCCTCAAGGGCATTAAAGATCCTCAGTTTGGCCATGTTTATGGGGGTTTGACCAAGGTGATGTGGCAAAAATTTGGACACATGGAGCTAACAAGGCATATGTCAAGTTATGACTAGGCAAATAGTACTCAAATGAGGTGGAACATTTGGCCAAATCAGCTTGGTGTTAGACAGCTAGAAAAAGGTGGTGAAATCAAGTTAATATTCATGGAAAAGTCAAAGAAATTAGATGTTGGAATAGATAAAGGTAGTTGTTAGAGAGTCAAAGTGAATGTTGAAGTATCTTGGACCAAAAGGATTAGAATGTGGACAAGCTTCTAATTGTTGCAAGTCAAAAGATATTATTTTTCCAACTAAGTTGAGTTTCAAACTTTCAAGGAAGATTAGGAGACTGATTCAAATTACTATCTATTGGGCTTCCAAGTGCTACTATTCTTAATTTGTTGACTTTCTGGACCCTTAGCAAGTGGAGAGTTCGCTTATTTTGCGACTTGTGAGGCAATTTGACCTCTTAGTGGATAAAGTCATGAGTTTAATGTAATATTTTATAAAAAATTAGTAAGCCTCCAACGTGTGGATGACTAGTAAATATTATTTTCTAGAGAGAGTCAAACTAGAAGTTATCTAGTTATTTAAAAAAAAAAATTATAAAAGGCTAGCCTCCCATTTGATGCCATAATACAAAGAAACCAATTTGCAAGAAATACTTTGTGTTTAGTTGATCCTTCTATTCTTTTCCTTTTTAGTTTTCGCCTTGTGCTTTATAGGATTATTTTGCAGATGTATTTGTTTCATCACAAGGTCAAGATAGCAATCCATTGATGGACAGATGGTCACATAAAGGGGAGATCAAAGCCCAAACATTAACCTCACCCCCTAGATAGTGTCCCAAACTACACTTTTCGAAGTGTTTGACAAGCACTATAGGGAGAATCTCCATCTAGAATTTTGGGCTATTGGCATTATTGTTGCTATTTTGAAGGGGGCATCTCAAATGAGTAGATCCTCCTAATAAGTCAAACTTCCTACAGGTAGTCCAAGCCTAAGTGTGAGAGTTTCACCCCCGACTCCTCATTCCTCTCTAGCCTCAAAAGGTAAAACTGACAAAGAAAGGGTTCTGATCATAATTCCATAAATTGTCAAGGTAAAAAGGCAAAGGTAAGCCTCAATCTTCAAACATCTTAAATTTAAAAATTCTAAAAAAAATTCCTTTTTTATATTTACTACTAACTTGCTGCAAAATTATTATCATACTAGCTAGTAAATCCTTGGAGTAAGTGAGCATAGTGTGAGATTTAAATATGTGTTTTCTTGAGCATATTTTATGTATTTTACACCAGTATATCAATCTTATGTGTGCAGATATGCAAGAGAATATAGTTGTAGCAGATTTTTATTTGCAGATTTTCACTGAACAAGGTAATATTCTTCCAAATAACAAATTTCACCTTGTTTTAAGCTCAATTTCATTTTAATAGTTCATATCTTAAATCTGAAGCTCACATTTTAATTATTTCAGCCTTTTGAAAGTCTTATTTTTTACCGAAATAAATTTATGGGTTGTGTACCTGGGGGGGTTTGACCCAAAGACCTCATAAGGTTAATTTCAGTGTGGTAGAAAATCATTTTATTATAGGTCTGAAGGCTTAGAAATGGTCTAAAATTTAAATTGATCAACCTTCTACTTTCTAGCCTCCCCACCCCTAGATCCGAGATGTTTAGGGGTACTTTTGGGTGAAATCTCAAGGGGTTAGATTGCTTATTTCTTCATTTTCAGCAAAAATTACAAACATATAAAAACATGGCAGCAAGCTGTTTTATAAAGCAACCCATCTAAAGAAGCATTTGTTCATAGAAATAATTATACATTTGGTTATGATGTTTTTTGTACATTTGGTTATGATATTTTGTTAATATTTCGTATATTTCATCTTGTTTTAGTATATTCTATGCATACTTTTCATAGTAAAACAGCAGGACAGCATTAAAAACTCCTCCACTTTCACCATTTGATCTCATTACAAAGCGCCGGTCTTGTATTGGTTGGATGGAGTCATCCATGGAAGCCTCCTATAGCATTTTGGTAGGAGTTGGGTTTAAAGAATGGGGACCTAAGCCTATGTGACAGTGGGCCATTGTGTTATGTGAGCCAGCCGAACAAGATTGTACAGATCTTCAACAATCCCTGCTAACTTGCGTGGTAACAGGACAATGTGTCCCCTTATACGTATTGTTATCCACACCATATAGAACATGTATCAAGCATATTATTCTCTCTTTTTATATTCTAGATTTCATTCTCTATTAACATTCTTATGTGGTTCTCCTCACAGACCTATTCCTCATCTTCCGCCTTCAAGTTTCTTCCAGCATTGGAGGAAAATTCCTAAGGATGCTGACTAGAGAAGGGAAAGATCTTCCTTGTGTCATGTGAGGCAGTGGAAGAAAGTGCCAAGGCTGCAGATGGCTGAATGGTTGCCTAGAGAGTTATGTGGTGAACAATTTTGCTGAGCCTGAGAGCAACTGGGTTGGGTGAGTGGCCTGAGAGTCCTTAGCCAGTTCCCTTTACCTTGGTAGAATCATGGCATGGTTTGGGGATGGAATCCATAGCTGGTTCCTATGGCTAGATGGAAAATCACTCCTTAGTGACCAGTTTGGAGGACTCGCGTTCGTTTATAGATTTATTCATATCTATCTCTGTTTGGAATGATGCTTTCTATTTGCAATATGATGTGTGTTGCCTTGAGATATCTTTTGATATAACATGTCCTATATAGATGAAGGTGCGCACGCGCAAAGGTCAGGGTTGACCTACCACAGGAGACGCAGGGAGTTTTAAGGTGTTAGGGTTGCTGCCTGGCGCAACCGCGAGGAGGTAAACAGCTACGGTTCCGGAACAGGACCTCGGAACAGAATAAGGCAACCGACAGCAATGGAGGATTTAGGTTACACCGACCTCGTGGATTATTCCGCTGATCCCTGGGAGGACCAGCACATTTTCGGAAACCCTAACCCTTCGGGATTCGGTCAGACAGCTGTCACCGGCGAGTCCTCACAGATTGACAAGCCGAAATCAACTGCACTGGTTCATTTGTCTCCATCACACGACCTGGAAGTTCCGCAGCTATCTCCAGGCACAGCATCCCTCTTGCTCGCATCGCTCTCGCCGGACTTACCGTCCCTAGACCCGCCCCCACCCTCGAGATCTAGCCCTCCTCCGGTTCCATATCCGCCTCAATGTATATCTGAGATCCCTCAGACTGGGGAGGGAATCCATCATTCAGGTAATTTCGGTACGCCGGCTATTCCGGCCCCGAACCCTAAACCCTCGCACCCGGTTAGGGCTTCGAATCCGCTCTCCGACCACCCAAAGGCGTCGCGATCGAAGAAGCAGAAGATCAAATGCATCAAGGAAACGGTGATCGACATCTCGGTGGCCTTCGGTGATCCCACAAATTACGAAGAATCAATGGCGATGGCTCGAACGGTTCTGGTAGGGCATGTGCGGGGGCGTACCTACACAACAGACCGACTGATGCTATGGGTAAAAGAAATCTGGGGTTCTTACCTCACCACTCTGCCAGAGGTACAAGAGCTCCCACGGGGATGGTTTTCACTTCATTTCGCAACAGAGGAATGCACGGAAAAGGTATTGGCACAATATTGGCACATCGAGCTGTTACCAGTATTACTGAAACGCTGGAGCCCGTTATTCGACCCAGAGCGCGAACAAATTGGGGCTGGCCCTCTATGGGTTCGATTACCGGGGCTTCCTCTACAATACTGGACAGAAGAGGCCTTCATCAAAATTGGGAACGCTCTCGGTAATTACTTGGATCACGACCGTTCGTATAAGGATAACAGGAAAAGAACCCTAGCCAGGATACTGGTGTATTTAGACACCAGGGAGGGATTAGTAGGAAAAATCACACTGAAATGGGGACAATTCAGCAGACTACAAACTCTGGACTACAAAGGGGTTCCCTTCCGATGCAACCGGTGCCATCAAATTGGTCATATATTCAAGGAATGTCCGCTGAATCTCAGCCCGGTAGATTCGCCTATCGCTTCGACCACGGTGTCCAGAGGGGTTTCGCCGACTATTCCATGCCCTCCCCGAAGCTACGAGATCCTCAGCAATGTACCTGTGAATGTTGCGGTGAACATACCTGCGCCTCCCTCGCCACCACTGACTCGAACAAGGGCAGCTGCAGCAGTAGCGCACAATCCGGGAATATCTCCCTCTCTCCCTCCTTGCACACTTGGTATCACATCTACTTGTATGAATTCTGATGTTTGCACCATGGAACAGTGCACTATCCCCCAGCCCCCCCTGATCCCCCCATCCGCCCCACCGTCTCTGACCATCTCATCATCCCCTATATCTTCCCCATCATCCAAATTGGCCCCCTCTCACTCATATTCCTTGCGGTCTCGCATCCCCCAACCGGATGCCTCCCAAATCAGATTGGGACTAGTACCTATCAGTCCTAGTTTCCTTACCACTCGGGGTCGGATATCTCATCTCAATAAGGCTATCAGACATGCGGGAGTAGAAGTAGCAGCTGGCCGACAAGCTACCATTGATGGGGTCCTTAGAGCATCAAAGCCCCCTAAACGTGGTCCCCCATGAAGTGTCTCTCATTCAATTGCAGGGGCCTAGCTAGTGTCCCCAAAAAACTAGCCCTAAAATGACTTTTTGAGGTCGAACTGCCTGACATTATCCTTCTTCAAGAAACCCTCGGATCTGCTAAATCCACCACTCAAGCTCTCTCCCTTCTATCGACAAGATGGAACTACTTCGCATCTGATGCTATTGGAAGATCGGGGGGGATGGCGATTGGATATAACCCCAGGAACATTAGACTGGAGTCATCTTGGGGGGGGGCAAGGCATACTCAGAGCAGACATTTTCTCTACGGAACTGGGGATGACCTTTTGAATCATCAATATCTACGGACCATGTCATCAGCAAGAAAACTACTGGAGGTAACCTGATGTCGGAAGACCACATCAGTCTGGGGGGCGACATGAATTTCTCGCTGGGATTTAGTGAATCCTGGGGCTCTATGGCTCAAGTGGATCCGATCACTACCTTCATAAGGAACCTACTTGATCAGCATGACCTCATTGACATACCCATGCAGAAGCCCCTACCGACTTAGCGAAATAGAAGGGTAGGCCCTGTTGCACTGGCTAGACAACTCGACCGTTTCCTCATGAAAAGCCAGTTGATACAACAACTAAATCATTGCAGACAATGGGTAGGCAAAGGAGGTATATCGGACCACTCCCCCATTGTTCTGGAGATCCTGGGCACACACCAAAAGCCCAAGGTGCCCTACAAATTCAATCATACATGGATTCAGGACCAGAGCTTCATAAATTTGGTCTCGTACTACTGGCGAACACACCCCATTGACCAGGCAGACTCGATGGCCAGAGGGTTTGTGAAGAATCTTATGGAGCTAAAGCACTTGGTTATAAACTGGGCAAAAGAGAAGAAGAAGAGGGATGATGCACAGATAGTGTTGGTAGAAGATGAATTACAAAACTTACTTGATGATAGAAACCTGGGCTTCATAACTCAAGATGACAAAACCAGATTGGTGAATCTGGAAATCCAGAAGAACAAGATTCTCAAGGAAAGAGCTGAATCGATCAGACTAAGAAGCAGAGCCATCTGGCTCAAAGCTGGGGATGAAAACTCCCGCTATTTCCACAACTTCGCCAAAGGCAGGAAAGTCAGAAATACCATCTGGAACCTCCCACGACCAGATGGCAGCCTGACGGACTCCTTCAGTAAATTATCCCATCTTGGTATGGCTCATTTCAGGGGACTATATAAATTCCCTGCAGGCACAAACCTGGCTGAGATTATCAATGTGGCCACTCACTTACCCAGGTTTGTCATGGAAGAAGACACTGAAGACCTAACAACCCCTGTTACTATGGCAGAGCTGGAGAGAACTCTAAAATGGTTACAAATAATAGGTGGGTGAGATAGCATTCATCAGATATTTTAAGACCCCTGAGGCTTCCAGCTCTTTTCACATAGATTATGAGTCTGCTGAGAGCCTCCATAACCATAATGAAGAGTAGAGGGGAGAGTGGGCATCCCTGGCAGAGACCTCTTTCAGAATGGAAGAAAGGGGTGGCAGACCCATTGATTAGGATGCTGAATGTAGGGGTAGTGTTGGAGGCCATGATCCAATTTATAAGGTCCATAGGAAATCCAGTGTGGATGAGGATCATTTAGATATAGAGCCAACTTACCCTGTCAAATGCCTTGGAGAGGTCGATCTTCAGTAGGATGCCTTTTAGGTGTTTCATCCAGATTGAGTGTATAGCTTCTTGTGCAGATCCAATAGCTTCATGGATCTGTCTATCTTCTAGGAAAGCGAATTGTTGGGGACCAATATGACGGGATAGAATGGGCTTGATCCTGTTTGCAATGATCTTTGAAATGATTTTGTAGAGCACATTGCACATAGATATGGGACGAAATTCTTCAAATGAGGGTGGAGAGTCCGATTTGGGAATTAGTGCTATGAAAGTGGTATTGATTGCGTTGTATAGGTTTCCTGAGGCTCTGCTTTCCTCGACCACTTTCGAGCTTCTGGGAGGAGACATCTTGAAAGTGGTCGAGGAATGTAGAGCCTCAAGAACCCTATACAACGCAATCAATACCACTTTCATAGCACTAATTCCAAAATCAGACTCTCCAGCCTCATTTGAAGAATTTCGTCCCATATCTCTGTGCAATGTGCTCTACAAAATCATTTCAAAGAGCATTACAAACAAGATCAAGCCCATTCTATCCCGTCATATTGGTCCCCAACAATTCGCTTTCCTAGAAGATAGACAGATCCATGAAGCTATTGGATCTGCACAAGAAGCTATACACTCAATCTGGATGAAACACCTCAAAGGCATCCTACTGAAGATCGACCTCTCCAAGGCATCTGACAGGGTAAGTTGGCTCTATATCTAAATGATCCTCATCCACACTGGATTTCCTATGGACCTTATAAATTGGATCGTGGCCTGCATCACTACCCCTACATTCAGCATCCTAATCAATGGGTCTGCCACCCCTTTCTTCCATTCTGAAAGAGGTCTCCGCCAGGGATGCCCACTCTCCCCTCTACTCTTCATTATGGTTATGGAGGCTCTTAGCAGACTCATAATCTCTACGAAAAGAGCTGGAAGCCTCAGGGGTCTTAAAATATCTGATGAATGCTATCTCACCCACCTATTATTTGTAGACGATATTCTAATACTATTGGATGGCAGCATTCAGGACACTACCACGTTCAAAAGATTGCTAGACCTCTTCTCCTGGGCAACTGGCATGGAAGTAAATTAGAGGAAATCCTCCATCACTCTGGTTGGCATTACTGTGAATGAAACAGAAAGGGCACTACAATGCTATCCATTCACTCAGCAACCACTGTCCGAAGGCCTTAAATATCTGGGGTATTGGTTAAAGCCAACTAACCAAAAGATTGCAGACTGGGTATGGCTGATCACAAAAGTGGAAAAAAGATTAACATGTTAATGCAACAGATACTTATCCAGGGCCGGAAGACTCACCCTTATTAAATATGTACTTGAAGCTACGCCGTTTTATTGGATGGCCCTGGCATGGATACCTAGGCACATTCTGGAAAAACTACAACAAATCTGCAACAGATACTTATGGGATGGCAATCAGGATAATAGAATATTTGCATGGATAAGTTGGGACAAAATTGCAACAACTAAGAAATGGGGAGGCTGGGGACTAAACAAACTCCCCATTTTTGCCAAAGCACTTGCGGGTAAAATGGGCTGGGCACTTTTAACCTCTCAAAGCTTATGGACTAAAATATCTGACTACAAATATATATGGCCGTTGAGCATCGAGGACTGGGCCAGACTACCGGCATGGAACAGAGATGGTATCTCATCAATTTGGAAGGCCCTCCTACTCTCAATGCTGCTCATCAGAGACAATATAGCTTGGCGAATAAGAGATGGGAGTAGAGCCAGAATTGGCCTTGATCCCTGGATAGGCAGTGGAGGGAGACACATACTGCCTCGGGACCTGATTAACCTTCTATCTGGAGGCGACATCAAAGTTATAGCTCATATTGCAGACCGAGAGCTATCTGATATTTTTTATCAAGCATGGAAATCAGAACTGCAGCTTAACATTCCCAGGAGATGGCATCGGGATTGGAGAGCCTACACAGAGGCTCTAATTGAATCACACATTCATATCACAGAAGGACCAGATGAACTCTCCTAGAGTCCGGCTGAAACAGGACATTATACACCAAAAGAAGGATACTTACAGTTGATCTCTCACAAGCAGCCCGACGCCATTGCTAGTTGGTGGAAGCAAATTTGGAAAGTGGAGGCATCCCCTCGATCTAAAATGTTCACATGGTGCATCCTACGGGACTACATACCCACAGGAGAACATCTCAAGCGTCGGGCACTGCACGGTCCTACCTGGTGTGTCCTATGCAGAATGGAATCGGAATCCACTACCCACCTATTCCTGAGTTGCAATGCTATATCAGAACTATGGCAACATCTCAAACTGGCTACAAATTTCGTGGGTGAATGGGGTGGCACTGATCTCATCACAGCTTGGACAAATTGGACAAATTGGCACAAAGGAACAAAACTCATAAACCTTCCCATCATTGTCAATTGGTCGATTTGGAAAGCTAGGAACCGGATTATATTTGAGGACAAGCCGATACACTGGCCTGCGCTGGAAGCAGCCATCATAACGGCCCTAAGTGAGCTACCCGAGCCTATCCCCCACGTTGTCCGTCAGCATACCCCTCCTCCATGTATCGATCACAGCACCCCGTGGGCATTCTTTGATGGTGCTGCATCTGAGCAGCGATGTGGAGGAGGCCTCATTATATTCCTATCCGAGAATCACCTGTACAAAATCAAGGTCGGGCTGGGGCCTGGCTCCAACAATTTTGCAGAGTTAATCACCCTCCACCACCTCCTTCATTTCGCCTTGAGCCACCGCTGTAATCACATCAATATTATGGGGGATTCTAAGATCATTATTGACTGGATCAACGACACTTCTACATGTCACAAGCACTCTCTTAGCATCATTCTGCACGAAGCACTTGAACTCAAAGCAACATTTAACATTATCACTGTTTCTCATATTTACAGGGAGCACAATAAGGAAGCAGATAAGCTTTCCAAGGAGGTTGCGAGGATGGATAGGGGCATGTGGGAAATCATGGAAATAAAAGATGCACAGGAACGAAAATTCTACCACCGCCCCTACATAGACCAGGCTTACCCAACAACGGGACAACACAATTCACAATAGACAGCACAGGCATGAAGCAGCAGAGACACAGGATATTTGAAAATTTTCAGTGTATATACAGCTTATTAGATAAAATAACACTGTAATACCCTGCGTGGTATCAAATACAGTCTATATAGAAATTTTTTGAATGCTATAAACAGCATATATATGACATCTGCTACCGACAGATACAAATGTAATTACAAAGCTAATATAATGAAATTTTCGTGATTTTCCCAGTGGAAAAAAAAAATGTATATGAAAATATGGAGAAAGTAAAAAATAATTTAAAGATGTTGTAAGCCTGACCACTCATTAAGAGAAATCAAAATTACATTATTTATTTTATTTTGCAAAACAAACTATATATAAAAAAAATCATCATAAAAATATTTTGAGGGAAATAAATTATTTAGAACATTAAAAATGAAACAAATGATTTCAAGAGTGATATCTATGCAGTAAATTATTAATACTACTCTTCAAAATATAAGAATTATTAATTGTCAAAGGTTGTGATACCTAAAAGTAAAAGAAATATATGTGCATATCAATCCTCTTGCAAACTATGGATAAGATTGTCTCCTGTATTCATTACCAACTAATTACTAAGAGACAATTACATGCACTGAAATATAACACAACAATTGTAACATTCACAAACATTACCATCCAAATTTAAACACATAAACACACAAAGCACTCAAAGCCGGACAAACCATTCAAGACAAACAACAGAAACAAAATTAAAGAAGATAATAAGATAGTCATGTCAAACAAAGAAAAAATCATGTAAATTTCAAAGTATGAAGTTTATCTCAAACATATACATAATAATTATAATATAAAAATGTATCATTGTAATGATAGAGTTATGTCAAACAAAGAAAACATAATGTAAATTTCAAAGTATGAAGTTTATTTCAAACATATACATAATAATTATAATCTAAATATGTCTCATTGTGACCCTCAACTGAACCACACTAGATCCATCTAATTTCGGACTTTTCATGTACTGAGAGAGATCAAATCCCCCAAAATGAAAATTTTTCTTCAAATTCTACAATCCAAAAAATAGTGACCATGATAAATCCAAAATTAACAACAAATTTCGAAGTCTGCTATAAAAAATATGATAAACGAAAACCATTTCCATCGTTTTACTTTGTACACATCCATCCAAATATCTTAAAAAAATCTACAATCAAACTACACTTGGACGTCCGAACAATTCCTGGTTTATTGCGACAAAATGTGTTTCGTGAGTAGAAAACCCTATAAACATGTTAAGCTAAAAGTTTATGCAATTCGCTTTTATTTTTCCTGTTCACACTAACGGTAAAATGACAAGAAAATTATAAAGATCTTATGCTCTACCAACAATTAAACTATAGTTACTTTAT